>CM077166.1:139024531-139236021 GCA_039583875.1 Platanthera guangdongensis | reverse complement strand
GACCCAACAGTTTTAATAGAATTTTTTGGTTTAAGAAATGGTGAAGACTCTGCTGAACTTTTCTGGAGAAGAATTTTCTGATATACTTGCCAGGATGGGTCATCCTGAGGGAAACCCTAGCAAGTTGTTTAAGAGGAACTGTCAGTTGAATACATGTTTCTAGCTGATGTTGTAGGCAAGGTGCTGTTGGCAAAACATTCTGCACATGACACCATCTCCAGACATCAGCTCTGCCTCATGGGAGCTCTGGTAGATAGGAAAAGCTTGAACTGGGGAGAGGTCTTCTTTGACCTGATAAAGAAAAAGATTAACAAAACCTTTGTGAATTTTGGAAGAATTCTGGGAGTTTTCCTTCAGGCAAGGTGCCCTGCTCTGTTGGTCTCCTCTGGAGTGCACATCAATGCCTCCAAGAGACTCACCTATGCCCTATTTGGGAAATGGGACAGGCAAATTAGCAAGCCCAGCAGGGCCTCTTCAACTGCCCCTTCAGGCACCAGGACTCACAGAGTCACTCCCCCCCAGGTCTCTGCTCCTGCAGAAGACCTGCCTGCTGCTAGTGCTGCTTCTCCTCCTCCTCCAAGTCCAACCCTACCTATTCCATCCACCACTCCAGCTCCATCCACAATTACAATCTCCAGCCCATCTCCAACCTCTATTCCATCTCCAGCAACCATTTCATCTCCACCAGTAGACCACTTCCACCCATTATTCTCATATCCACCACCAGATGTCACCTCATCCCCATCCATACCATCCTTCACACTTCTGGATGAATCCTACATGGATAATTCCCCCTCTTCTCCTCCAGAATTACCATCCTCTTCAACATCTTTCCAAGACCTTCTCCACCACATCATTGACCAACCCACTTTCACTCCCTCCATATCCCTCCCTTTGTCCTCCATCTCCACAATCCCCTCTCCTGAGCCATTCATTCCACCATTCAGCCCTCCACCTCCAGCTTCTTCAGCCATCCCTGTACCCTCTACCTCTGCTCCTCTTCTTGAGCAAGTAGATCTCTTAGCCCTTGCTGACAAGTTGTATGAGCTCATTGCCCCCAGGCTCTCCCTCCTCTTGGAGACCTCTTTGGCTCCTCTACACTTGTCAGTGGCAGCCCTCTCTGCCAGGCTTTCTTCTCTCCTTCCTCAAGCAGCCCCACCAGCAGTTTGCCTTGATACAGAGGTATCTGCATCCAGGCAGGGGGAGATGCCCTATGAAGCCAGCCTTCATGCTGCTGCTACTGCTGCTGCTTCTGCTGTGTCCTGCTGCCTCTTCTGCTCCTCTTGCTTCTGCTGCTGACTCCAGTCTTAGCAATAGACCTCAGGTCTTTGCTATCTGCATTTGATACTGCATATTACAGCTACCTTCCAGAAGCTATTGCTGTCCAGCCCTCAGAAGATCTGTCTAAGGCAATGGTGCCCTTCTCTAGCTGTGACCCCAACATTCTTTCATCCTTTGTACTCTCAGTGATGACTGCTGCTGCTGATAAAGAAAAGGCTGAATCTGCTTCTAAAATTATTCTTGCTGCTGCTGAAGAAAATGTTCCAACTGCTGCTGAAAATCAAATTGTTTCTGATGAGCCCATTTCCCAGGATTCTCTGATGACAGAGGCTGTTGTTTTTGAGCCTGCTGTAGATGTTGTTGTTGTTTCTGAACCTGCTGCTGCCATAATTCCTGAAATAACCAGTGTTGCTTCTACTGCTGCTCCAGTATCTGTTGTTATATCTGCTGCTGTATCTGTCTCTGTTGCTCCTTCTGCTTCTGCTTCTGCCCCATCTGCTGCTGTATCTGTCTCTGTTGCTCCTTCTGCTTCTGCTTCTGCCCCATCTGCTGATGTTCAACTGAAAGAAGATTTGATGAAAAGTATTGATGCTTTATATGATGCTCAAAGCTCTGAATCTGATGACTACAACACTGCCTCTGATGATTCTTCTGCCACCATTGCAAGGAAAAGGAAGGCAAGAAGTAAGGCAATGAAGAGGGTTCCACCTGCCAAAGTTAGAGATGATAATGATGTTCCTTACTATATTCTGCACAACTGCCCAATTACTGAGCATTGGATGCAGTTCTCTAAGAATCAGCTAAAGGCTATGAAGAAGAAAAGGAAGTATGAGAAAGGTTCCACCCAGTCCAAGCACCCTCATCCTCCTCCACCACCTCCACCTGATGCAGGTGCAGGTGGCAGCTCTGCAAGTTCAGGCCCAGCTAGAAGCCAGGCTCCCTACCAACCTCATGCTAGAACATATCAAAGGGAAAGCCAGTCTAGGGGCTCTTACTCTAGAAGGGGAGGATATAGGGGAAATCAAAGAGAGACTCAGGTTTACTCCAAAGGGCATTCCAGGCAGCATCCTTACTCCAGGGGAGGACATGCTTCATCTGATACTTCTTCTGGTCCATTCCCCTATAAGCTCAAAGAAACTATGACTGCCAGGACTCCTCAAGATACTTCTTCCAACAGGTATGAGCCACCTGTTCCATTTGAGGACCCTGAGAAGAATCCTGTTGCTTGGACTGCTAGAATGAAAGAGTTTGCTGCATTAGATCAAATAAAGAAAGCCAGAGAGCAAGGCCTAGACACCTCTAATATATCTACAATGTCAGAACAAAGACAGAAAGAACTAGAAAGATATGCCTCCAGTAGATTTTTTGATGCAGACAGGTACATGGAGTTGCATCCTGCTGCAGTGGTTCCCAGGACTTCTAAGCAAACATATTTGGGAGCAGCTGATGATACTAGATCCAACAAAGAAGCTTTAAATCCTAACAGAGAAATCAAAATGGTAAAAGGCAAAGAGAAAGAGTAACTCTGTAAGGTGACAATTCTTGGTTTTTCTGACTGATATCTGGATGACATATATATATATATATCTGTGATGGTTCTGCAATGACTAGCTGCTGTTGTTTTTATGTTTTTCTGATTGTATGATGTTGTTTGATTTTCCAAAGTCTGTAAATAGTTTTCCTAACCCAAATAGGGGGAGATTGTTGGAACACCCTATTACTAATTTGGGTCAGGATCACTATGTCTGTAGGAATCTGTGTTTGACCTTCTATATAGCTTAATAGGTCAATTAGAATTGAGTCTAAGGGATCAAGAGTCTAGGTTTGGAAGCTGCCCTGAAGACCAAAGTTTTTCTGGAGACTAAGTCCAATCGTCGAGCTCAGCACGACGTTTCGTCGAACTCCGGTCGACGATCGTCTAGCTCAACTTCGACAAATCGTCGAGCTCCATTCGACGATCGTTGAGCTCAAACCTCATAATATCGTCGAGCTCCAATCGACGATCGCTGAGCTCAACTTCTCAATATCGTCGAACTCCATTCGACGATCGCTGAGCTCAGGTCGACGTTTTTGACTCTGCACTGGATCCTTATCTCTGAGCTCAGTTCGACGATCTTTGAGCTCAGATCGACGATTTCTTTGCTGCTTGCATTTTCCAGTTCGCTGAGCTCAGCTCGACGATAGCAGAGCTCAGTTCGACGATTTCAGTTATCTTTCAGAATTCAAATTCAAATCAGATAGAAGTTATTCTGCATTTAATTCAGAAGATCTGCCAGCCGTTTTCATTTACTTCTGGAGCAAGTTTCAAGGGATTTTTCAAGGAACAATTCAGTGGACTTTCCTTCAGAACAAATTATGCAATTAAGGCTGTAATCAATGTAGACCAACGGCTATATTTGACAGAGTGATATTCTATTCAGACACAGAGAATAAAAGAGAGAATGCTTTTGAATCAAGATAGAGAATAGAGAGAACAAAAAGAGAGATTGACAAGAATAGGACACAACTCAGTATACAGAGACTCTTTGAAAATATTCTGTCAACAAGAATTCTGAAGAACATTCATCAGAGAGATCAAGCCTTCAAACAATCTTCAGATCTCTTCTGCTCTCAAAGTGTTCAAGGCCAACATCATTTCAAGACTCCAGACACTCAACATTTCAGCTTGCTGAAATCATCTTTTGCTGGAGATCTATCTTTGAAGGCCTATCACCCTCAGCAAAGCTCATCTTCCTGAAGATCAAGGACTCAGGGGCAGCTTTGAAATCAATCCACTTAGTCTTCTCAGTTGATTGAGAAAGAGAAGACTGCCATAACTCTCTCAACACCCACTATGTAAAGGGTTTTTCAAACTCCCTTCAAAAGTTTGAATCTGGTTTTTGAGCACCTTGTCAAAAGCTCATTAGTGGCAAGACACCTGATCAAAAAATCTGATTTGGTTTTTGAGCACCTTATCAAAAGCTCATTGGTGCCCAGGACACCTGATCAACTCATCCTGCAGTGGATTCCTACCTAGGGTGGTAGAAGAGTGGATGTACCCAAGTTTGGGGAACAACTATAATTCCTTGTGTCTTCTGGTTTTGCATGTTTTCTTTTTGTTTCTGGCCTAGATTTTCTTGTGCTTAGTTTCTGCATAGCTTGGTTTTGTGATTAGCTTTATTTCTGCTTCCCTGCTTACACTCATTACAACAATTATTGTAAAGCTTTGCAAAAGTTTTTCTTTGTGTTTTAAAAGCACATATACTCTATTCACCCCCCCCCCCTAGAGTATATCTGATCTAGTTTCCCCTTTCACACTCTTGTCCTTCCTGGATGATTTCCTCTTCTGATAATAGTCATCCTTGGACTGAGATGATGATGACTTAGATTTCCACTGTTTCTTCTTTAAGAATCTCTGGAACTGCCTTGTGAATGCTGCAAAATCTTCATCAGAATTACTGCTATCTGTACTGTGATTATCAGAATTTTCTGAAATCACTTCTGCATCTTTCTTAGGAGATGATGGAGACATTCTCCTATTTTTCCTTGTGGCTTCTACCTTGAAGGCCACTGACTTTTCTTTGTAGTCACCCTTTGTATTTTTCTCTTCCTCCTTTCTGGCTAACAGTTGCATCTCATAAGACAGCAATTTTCCAAATAAGTGTTGGAGGTGAAATATCTTCCAGTATGGCCACTTCCCTTATGGCACAGATCTTTGTATCCCAATTCTTAGTCAAAGACCCAAGCAATTTGTCATTCAGTTCATATATACCGAATATTCTTCCATAAGACATTAATTCATTTACAATCCTATAGAACTTCTTATAACATTCAGTTATACTTTCAGACTTGGCCTGTTTGAAAGTCTCATATTCTTGATTAAGCATAGACTTTCTTTCTTGCCTAACCTCTTCAGAACCCTCCATGTATACAATCAATGTGTCACACATCTCCTTGGAGGTATTGCAGTGAATTAGATTCTGGAATGTTGAATCATCAATGACACTCACTATAATATTCTGTGCTCTTTTATCCATTGTAGCCAAGATGATCTCATCCTTAGTCATCTCTTAAAAATCCTTTGGAATTCTTTGATTGGCATCAAGAACAGAAACCTTCATTGGAACATATGGTCCTTCCTTAACTGTTATATAGATTCTAGGATCAGATGCCTCCGTAAATAATCTGACCCTTTCCTTCCAAATGCCAAAGATTTCCTTCCTGCAAATAGCAAATTTCATTGCACCAAGTTCTTTATGGTTTTTCTCCTGAACCCATTTTCTTGAACTTATTCTGCCTCACAGATCTCACTCAGACTATTAAGTCTATCTTTGAGGAAACTCGCTTTGATACCACTTGAAATAATTAGTTCCTAAACACCTATAGGGGGTGAATAGGTGTAATTCCTTTTTCTTCTAAGGCAGAATATTTATTCAGATAATTAAATTAATCTACCAGTTCTACGGCTATCACAATCACAGAATTCACAGAAATACACACAGTCACAGATTACACACAGTTTTATAGTGGTTCCCCAAGGTCTGGGTACATCCACTTTCCCCCTTCTCCTATCTAGCAGTGTGCTAGATTTGGCCTAACTTCTTCTCAGGCAATCTGCCCTACCACCTCAGCCTTCAACAAGGCCTACAACTCAGAGATAACAATCTCCTACAACTCAGGCTCACAGCCCTACCTCAGCCTTTATAAAACAGGCTTACAACTCAGATCTTATAAAGATCCTATAGAAAATAGATTTAAGTTTGTAATATACCACCACCCTAGTAGAGAGAGAAAGGATGGATGGTTTCTTGATCAGTTCTTGGAAGAATCTGATGGCAGAGAACAACCACTCTTAGCTTTCTTCAAAGCTTCTTGAATCTGAACTCAGTAGGGTTGAACTCCTTTGAAGTTGATCTTCAATCAGCTTCTTTTTTGAAATTCAGATCTCAATCTGAATCCTTCTTGGCATACTGGTTCAGAATCTACACTTGAGGGACTTGTTGATATAAGTCCCTTTCTTTTCTTTAATAGATGGAGCTCTCTCTCCAAATTCTTCTTTTTCATGTATTCAGTATCCGTGTGTAACTTATATCATCAAAACTTCTATTCTGTTGATGGAGAATGCCTTTATATAGACTTCCTCCATGATAACCGGTTGATTCGGTTTCTAACAAACTTCTGACAGCTCTGACAGTTGTAGTAGACCGGTTGGTAATGGTAGATGTCAAGTCATCTAGTAATTTCTTGAAACTCTGTTTCTGTCAGCAAAGTGTCGAGTCTAAACTTCATCATGTGTCGACATAAGTAGACTAAGTGTCGACACAAGCATTGGTGGTGTCGACACAGCCCCCTTGTTGTTGACACTACTTCTCGACACAGCTTCTGTAGAATGTGTCGACACTAGTTCTGTGGTGTCGACACAATCACTTATTTTCTTCACACAAATTGACTTTATTGAAATTCTGCCATGTGTCGACACAAGTCCTGTGTGTCGACACAGTTGATGTCGACAAAGTCTTCTGTGTGTCGACACTGCCTCTGTGTGTCGACACAGTTGATGTCGACTAATCTTTCTTTGTGTGTCGACACTGCCTCTGTGTGTCGACACAGTTGATGTCGACTAAGCCTTCTCTATGAGTCGACACTACCTTTGTGTGTCGACACAGTTTCTTCTGGTGTCGACACAGCCTTTCTAAGTGTCGACACAATTAACTCCAAGTGTCGACACAGCTTTTCTCCAGTATCGACACAAGCCTTCATAAGTGTCGACACAACTTCTTTTGGGGTCGACTCATGGAGTTAGAGACTTTTTCCTACATTCCTGCATTTTCTTAACCTGCAAATATAAACTCAAAACAACATCAAATACACCTCGATGCATATCGTTGAGTAAGGTGAGACTTCTTCAAATCTGGTACACATTTTCCAATGTACCCAACACTGACCAAGTTTCATAATTTTCCAGTAATCAAATAACTCTTAAATAGTTATCTTCTTATTGAATCAAACTTTGGATTTGTGAATAAAGTACTAAAATTATCAACCCAAAATTTACAATAAAATTTTTAGGGAACAATATCATCAATTTAAGTTTATTTCCTAAGTTTCATAAGTATCCAAGTTCATTTGAGCATGTAATTAAATATTGGGCCAAAGTATCCTAAACTATTCATAATTATTTTAAAGAGGATGTAAGTTCCTAAAAATCCTAAAATAATTTTCTAAAGACTATTTTTACCTCAGGAACTCACCAACCAAGTTCCAAGACCATCTATGGACATACTATCCCATGTCCTTCACTAGGCCACAAACCTCAACTCTAGGGCCTACACTAGGGTCTTAAGGCATCTTTACCCCCAAACCACTCAAATTCTCTTGAGGGGGTGTTTTAGATGACTTTGAGGAAGTGGCCCAAGTTTCATCCCTTTTGAATGAGGATTGGCCACTCAACCCATCAAATACACATTTGCCCTAATTTACCCTTAAAAGGACCAAAATTTGGTCACACTATTACATAATCAAATCAACCCCAAATGGTCTAATATTTTTATCAATGACCTATCATGACCCTAAGGGTCATCGACAAAATGTTTGGAAGGTTTTGAGGTCATTAGACCCCTGAATTAAATCATACATGAATTATTAAATTTTTACAAGAACTATAGAAAAATATTCTCCAAAAATTCCTATTTTTAGATATGTCTAAGATACAAATGCTACTAAACTATGACCCAAATTTCAAAGCATTTGGATTAGTAGTTTAGTGGGGGCACACAAGTTTGAGTTTGGTTAATCTTAGGTATATCTTCCACCATTTGGTGTGCTGTGGTCAGACCAGTGACCCAAATTAGTTGAAACCAATTTTAAAATAAACTAGACTACAGCCTTGATATGGATCATTTTTCCTGAATTTGAACCTAAGTATTTTTAATAATTAGAACAAGCCTCTGCATGTTATGTGACAAAAATGAAATAGTTCAAATAATAATATTAACCGTCGCATGAATCTTAACGCGCCAAACTGACGCTATCCCATCATCGTTATCCTGGAGCCAACGACCAGGATTGGCCCATCCTGGGAGATGTTTTCTCGTGAATTCCCAGCGACCCACGCATCCTCCTGGCAAGCCACCACGACCACCACCTTCGTTGAGGTGGTGGCTGGCGATTCGCGGAGGTTGGCCGGCCGGAGGTGGCCGAAAAAGTGAGTTGTGAGTGGAGGATAAAGCTTGAAAAACAAGCTTTCGGCCTGCTTGATTTGGGACCAATTGGACCCGAACCTTGCGGCCAATAGAAGTGGATCTATCCACTGAGAAAGAGGAGAGGAACAGGACCTTCTAGGGTGGCTGGAATCGAGCCGATCACCATGTCGCCATTGCCGGTGGTGGCGCTGCTCGATGCTCTGCAACTATATAGCCAAAGGTCTCAACTCCTTCAAAGGAATGGTGGAAACGGTTGCTCTCGACCTAGTGAAGCTTTTAAAATGTTCAAATGGGAAATGGAGAGGCCATGGCTTGATTGCACCATTAATGGCCATGAAGATTGGTTTTCAGCCAACTGAAATTCTCCTCTCCTAGTCACTACCATGGCCGAAAAATCCCTCTGGTCTTCTCCTAACTGACCAGGCGAGATGAATCCATCCATGGGAATTGGGTGCAGAGGCTCTTGGCCTCCCTTGGCCATGAATAACCTCTCTTTCTCACTTTCTCTCTCCTCCACTAAAGGGGAAATCAAGCTTTCTCTCTCCTAGTCACTATTTCACGAAATTTGAGTGGCATTTAGGTAAATATCAGCCTCCTAGAGCTAGTGGGCCGCTCAAATTAGGCTTAGAACAAATAGATTGGGCTTGGTTAGGTAAACTTCAGCTAATTTGACCTAAACTAAGGTTTAGTTGACTTTGGTTAAATTGACCTTTTGGGTTGACCCCAATGGGTCCTTGGTGACCCATTGGGCTCCCCTAAGGTTTAGGAAGGGTTGGGTAGGGTTGGTTTGGCACCTTGGAGGCCACTTGACCCTTAATTTTGGCACTTTGACCATTTTAGTGTTAGGGTTGACTTTGGTCAACTTGATCTCTTTGGTTGACCCCAATGGGTCCTCGGTGATCCATTGACCTTCCTTAAGGGTTAGGAAAGTCTAGATGTGGTCAATTTGGCTAAACGAAGGTCAATTGACCCTATATAGGTTAGTTTCACACATTTACTGTTAGGGTTGACTTTGATCAACTTGATCACTTTTATTGACCCCAATGGGTCCTTAGTGACAATAAGGCTTCCCCTAGGGTTGGGAGTGCTATGGTGGGGTCATGGAATCAAGTTAAATCCCTAAAGTCAAACTCTAGGTTTGGTGATGAGGTTGTGATATAGGCAGACCAAGGTGATTTCCACCTTCATGTCTTTGTTCACTTGTCCTCTTGAGCTTCCTAGGGTTTTGTCATGACCTAGTTATGACAAAACCACTCTAAAGGGTCTCGTTATTTGAGGGATATTACAAATCACAATTCAAAAAAATAAAATTTCGTCCCCGAAATTAAGGTTAGGTCTACGGGGTTTCTACTAAAATAGAAGTATGTAACATCCCTAGAAAATTAAAGGTATACCTGACTCGAGAGATCCGGGTACCTCTGTTGCATTAGGTACTATGGCTCGCAGGTGTGCTCCTCCTGCCCCTGATTCCTCCACATGACCTTGACCAGCAGAACCTTCTTGCATCGCAAGACCCGCACTACTGTGTCATCGATCCTGACCGACTCCAAGATGATTGATCTATCAGAAGCCATCAAGCCATCTGTAGTGGAAATTAGCTGCTCAGGTCGTAGTAAAGCCCTCCTAAGTGAAAATATGTGGAAGACGTCGTCCAATCCCACTAACTCCGTCGGTAGCTCGAGCCTGTAAGCCAAGGGGCTGATCCACTTCAGGATCCTATAGGGCCCCATGTATCTCAGATTGAGCTTCTTGTGCATGCGTACCTGCGAGACTCCATGCATCAGTCGTATATTCAGAAAACCAGGTCTCCCACCTGGAACTCCACCTGTCGATGTCGGGCATCGTAGTATTTGGCATGTCTGCTCTAGGCCTCCAACATACTATCCCAGATTAATCTCACCTGAGCATCTGTGTCCTCCACGAATTCCGAGCCGAGTGCCTTTGGATCTGCATCCTGGATCCAAGATAGTTGGGTCCTGCACATCCATCCATACAGAGCCTTATAGGGGGCCATACATATGCTGGACAGGTGACTGTTGTTGTAGGCGAACTCAATCAGCGACAACAGTCTCTGATAAGTTGTAAATATACGTATTTTTATGTACATTTATTAAGTTATTTTCATTTATTTTCATTATTTTTAGTTAATTTTGTTCAATAAAATACTCCTTTTTATTTATATAATTTCTAACTTAAGTTTATTTTATTTTTCTAAAAATTTTCAAGAAATATCAAAATTTGACAAGTACACGCCCGTGTACCTGGTCACGCCCGTGAACTGGGCATGTAACCTCAATTCCAATTGAAATCAGCTGCCCACAAAGAAATTGCTGAACACGCCCAAGTACACGCCCATGTCCAATATGACACGCCCGTGACCACGCTCCGTGTCACAGCTCGACGATTTGCGCTCGAAGATCGTCAAACCCACTGACACGCCCGTGTCAAGATGCGACACGGCCGTGACTTCTCCACGCGGTCGAGACAAGATGTCACCGGCGACTTATTGACATGACGTCGTCCCCAGTTCAACCTTCCCGACACACCCATGCTACACGCCCATATCAGCAGAGTCATGCCTGTGACAGCCACGTATACAGCCGCAAAGTCAAACCTGCCATCAGTTCTCTGAATCACATCATGAACAGTGCTTACACGCCCCCCTACACGCTCGTGACCTAGGGCGTGCACTTAGAAAATTTAGCCTATAAATTGAAATTTTATGTATGAATTCATGTTCTTATCTTTGGACCATTTTTCCTTAGGGAGGTGCTGCTCTAATGCATTCTAAATCTATGTAAGGGAAATTTCACCTCCTCTCTTTAGATTTTATTTTTAGCTTCCGTTGTAATCTGCCTTTTACTTAATAAAATACGTTCTTTCTCTCCTTATCTAGTTTTGGAATGCATCTGAGCACCCTACTTAAGAAATCTTATTTTTGTTTTATCTTTATTTTTTTGTTCTTTAAAATGGGTGTGTGTGTCTGTATGAGTATAAATTCTTGTTTTTATGGTTTAGTTAATTTTACTTAGCTTAGTTTAGACTTATGATTTTTCTGCACTCTTCATGTTCATCCTTATGAAACTATAAAAATGGTTATAAAAGTGGTTTTGATTTTTTTTACTTAGTCTTTTATTTTTATTTTTGTAAAAGTTTTCGTTCTTTTACCCTTTCTTCCACTTTTTAAGCGTTTTTATAGAGTTATAAGAATGGATTAGCTGCCATTTTAATTTTTCAAACACATTTATTTTTTCTTTTATTTCAAAAACTATTTTTCTCATTTAATTTTCTGTCTTCTTTTTATGCATTTCTACCACATTCTAGCTGCAGAAATATATTTGTTTTAATTTTTCAAACACTTTGATTTTCGCTTTAATTTCCAAAAACTTTTGTTCCTTTAATTCTTAGGTTGTCTTTTTATGCATTTCTACCACATTCTAACGGTAGAAATGTAGGTGTTTTAATTTTTAGATAACTTCATTTTTCGCTTTTTTTGTATGTGTGTGTGCTTGTATGAGATAATTTTTATAGCTTTTATTCATTCCTGTAGAGTGTGTGTGCATGTGTATGAGTTAGTGTTTATCGTTTTCTTTCATTTATTTATAGTGTGTGTGTTTTATTTTTTGTAGAGTGAGTGTGTGTTTTCATTTCTATAGAGTGTGTGCGTGTGTTTTAATTTCTTTAGAGTGTGTGGGTGTGTTTTCATTTCTGTAGAGTGTGTGTGTGTGTTTTACTTTAAGTAGAGTGTGTGTGTTTTTATTTCAGTAGAGTGCGTGCTTATGTGCATTTATTTCCTTCTACTCATTTGAGTAGGACTCGCTTTCATTTCCCGCCTACTCGTTTGAGTAGGACTTGTAATTTTACTGTTTTCATTTCCCGCCTACTCCTTTGAGTAGGACTTGTCATTTACTGCTTTCATTTCTCGCCTACTCGTTTGAGTAGGACTCACAATTTACTGCTTTTATACTACTTTCATTTACCGCTTTCTTTACTGCTTTATTTTCAGCTTTCATTTTATCGTTTTCTTCTCGCAAGCTATCCCCACTCCGATGAGTGGCTAACCGCTCTTAGCCCTCAGTATCGAAGAGCATTGAGACAGATAGAATCACCTTAAATAATTAAATGTCCTCTTTTTTGCATTAATTAAATTACTTAAGGTTTGCCCTGGGTTTACGACGCGTAGAACAACATATCGATGTGTGGGCTCTATTTTCATAGTCCATATGCTAGCTAGCCAAGAGGTCGTGCGTATGTACCGATCACCCCTTGGTAAATGGAGTTCCGCACTAACCCTTAAGAGAGGAGGCACAGAATTCTACCAGATTGGGTTCCCCACCCAATATCGGGGTTCTTAGCATAATGCGGGCATTAAGAGGAATCCTTCGTCGGACGAGAGCTCGGTCGAATAGTCTTAATATTCAGGTGAGTGATAGTCCTAGAGATAGGTGAGCTCATTTTTGTGGAACCTCCACGGCCAAGTCTCTACCTTAATTAATTTGAAATTTAGGATCTCTTTTTATTCAAAGTTTATTTTAGTTCAAATTCTTTTAGATATAGTTGCGCTAAGTTATTCATCGGCTCCATTTTAATGCTTTTTTTTTTGTTTTTATATATATAAATAATATTCTGACAAGATAATTATTGTAAAATAATAGTCTCATCCAGGGAAGAGTAGAAATAATCAACCCGACCCGGAGAACAATATGACCCCGATATTCCTCACTGTAATATCCTGTACTACATGTGATAGGTGCACTTGCCTCCTTTCATTAAAACTCGATTTCAACTATTTTATATCCAAATAATAAATCTGCGCGCCCGGTTTTCCTAAATAAAGCCAAACCACCCTGTTTCTAAATAAACTGCCCGGGGCGCCGCATGTCCTAAATAATTTTTATAGTTTTAACCCCCATCAGTCTCTCTAATGGCTCTCTGCGATCCAAAATGCAAAATCGTGGAAGATCCTCCAGTGTCCAGTTAGTGCACTCCATCTGCCCGTCCTTCTCGGGGTGGAAGGCTGTGTTGAACGTCAACCGAGAGCCCAGGTAAGCCTGGACTGACCCCCACTCCTTGGATGTAAATTGTCCATCCCGATCTGACACGATCGTCCTGGGCACTCCATGGCAGCGGACAAACTGCTCCACAAATATCCATACCATATCACCGACCGGTGCATCCTTTCTAACTGGAATAAACTTGGCCACCTTCGTCAATCTGTTGACGATCACCCAGATTGAATCATTCCCCGCATAAGACCAAGGCAACCCATGTATGGAATCCATGGCTATATCCTCAAACTTCCATTCTGGCACCGAAAGCGGCTGCAATAATCTGGTCGGACTCTTACACTCTGCCTTCATGAGCTGACAAGCCTCACAATGTGTCACAAAGTATGTTATATCCTTTCATGACCGGCCAATACATAGTCCTCTTTAGATCCGTTGTAATCTTTGTGATCCCCGGGTACACTAAATATCTACTGCAGTGAGCCTCAGTCAAGATATCTTCCCGAATTCAGCCTCCTGTCGGTATATAAACTTTGCCGCTAAAGCATAGCAGCACATCTCTCAGAGTGTAATCCCCTTCCGTGCCTTCCTCCAAGGCCCAAATAATCGGCTCCATAATCGCATCCAGCCTCTACCTGTCCCTGATATGATTCTGGATGTCCTCAGTGGTGCTCATAGATTCCAGCTACTCCTTATATAGCTCTGGATCATCCTCGGATATCAGAGATATCTTCATATCTTCCAACATTTATACCAGCTCCATAGCCATCAGCTGGGGATCTGCTCCCGATGTGGTTGCTCTCCTGCTCAGTGCATCCGCCACCACATTTGCCTTTCGGGGATGATAGTGCATGGTGTACTGATAGTCTGACAAAAACTCTACCCAGCATCTCTGTCAGATGTTCAGATACTTTTGTTTGTCCACGTACTTCAAATTCTTGTGATCCGAAAAAAATATCACAGTGGACACCGTAGAGATAGTGCCGCTAGATCTTCAGAGCGAAGATAACTGCCCCCATCTCCAGGTCATGTACTGTGTATTTTTGCTAATGTTTTTACAACTAGTGGGAGGCTTAAGCTATCATGTGCATGTTATGCATCAGAACGACACCCATCCCCTAATATGACGTGTCTGTATAAACCTGAAATCCTTCCTTTCCAGATATAAGGGCAAGGATGGGAGTCGAGGTAAGCTGACCCCTCAGCTCCTAGAAAGTAGCCTTGCATTGCGGCTCCAAACAAAAGGCGACTCCTTCTTCTTTAGAGATGTGAGAGGGAGAGTAATCTGGGAGAATCCCTCTACGAACTTTTGGTAGTAACCTGCAAGTCCTAAGAAACTCCTCAAATTAGTGGTCGTCTTCAGCAGTGGCCAATCCCGTACTGCCTGTATCTTCATTTGGTCCACTGCCAACCCAGTTCTACTTATAATGTGGCCTAAGAAGGCTACCTCCTTCATCCAAAACTGACACTTACTGAACTTCGTGTACAGGCTATGCTACCTGAGCTTTTTCAGAGTTAGTGTCAAATGAGGCACACGCTCCTCCTCTGTACTCGAATAGATGAGGATGTCGTCAATAAATACTATGACGAAGATGTCTAGATAGTCCTCGAATACCGAGTTCATCAAGCTCATGAACGTGGATTGTGCATTCGTGAGCCCGAAAGGCATCACGGTGAACTCATACAGCATATATCTACTACTGAAAGCGGTCTTTGGGTTGTCCTCCTCCTGAATCCGCAGCTAGTAGTATCCTGACCTCATATCCAGCTTCGAAAACAAGTGAGATCCCTCCAAATGGTCACACAGCTTGTTAATCCTCGGCAAAGGATACGTGTTTCGGATGGTTAGCCTGTTCAGTGCACTGTAGTCTATGCACAGTCGAAGTGTCCATTCCCTCTTCTTCACAAACATCACTGGAGCTCCACATGGCGAAGAGCTTGGTCGTACAAATCCGGCTTCCACTAGCTCATGTAGCTGGCTTTGAAACTCCACCAACTCCTTCGGGGACATCAGATAAGGAGCTCTGGATATCGGCTTAGCCCGCGACATAATATATATCTGGAAATTCTTCTCTTGATGCGGCAGCAATCCTGACATCTTCTTCGGAAATATGCCAGCAAAGTCCCATACTACCGGGATACTAGCAATGGATTCCTTGGCCTCGGCCATCTCAAATAGCACCTAGTAGACCTCATCTCCCTGCAGGTGGGCCATGACGGCCTGAATAAAAGAGAGTAGAAGGCGAGAAGCTGGGACAATACCTTCGAATGTCGGGTAAGTGTCGTCGTATCTCAGCATTACCCTTCTTATTGGGCAATCAATCTGTGCATGGTTTTAGGTGAGCCATGTCATGCCCAGGACGAGATCAAAATCCGGCATTCTTAAGATCATTTTTGGGTCCTCGAATGTTACACCATCAATGGTTACTCCCAGATCTCACTTGGCCTCTGACTGGATCTCTGTCCCGTTGGGGAGACGTACCCTCCTGACGACTCCCTCAAAGCTCCTGATCTGGTCTAAGTCTCTGATAAACTCCTCAAAGACAAAATTGTGTGATGCTCCTGTGTCAAATAGGGTGTGGGTAGGCTTGCTACACACCATAACTATACCTGAATTAGTTAATTTTTTCCTCTTAGATATCTAGTTTTAGATTCTTCCCTAATTCTACAGCTCTATATGCATGTAATCTAGC
Source organism: Platanthera guangdongensis (assembly GCA_039583875.1). Taxonomy (NCBI): domain Eukaryota; kingdom Viridiplantae; phylum Streptophyta; class Magnoliopsida; order Asparagales; family Orchidaceae; genus Platanthera; species Platanthera guangdongensis. The sequence goes on along the minus strand of CM077166.1, from coordinate 139,219,860 downwards.
TTCTAGAAAAGAAAGAAACCTTAAATCACCGACGTACCTGCTACCACCCATTCCGGGTTCAGGGGCTAAGCCAGATCCAAGGCATATACCTGCCCTTTATCCTGTCTGCGGTCAACACCCTGAAATCCACGTCCTAGACCTCGTCCTCAACCACCAAACTGCCATGTAGGTGGGCCATCCTGAAGTGTTGTTGGGGTGCTTCTCTCATGGGGTAGTTCCTCTGAATGTGCCCCGGCTGGTTGCACCAGAAGCATGTCGGTGCCTCCTCCACTGCCCCCGGCATCTCCTGCATCTGTAAAGGCTGAGGAGCCAACACCACTAGGTTCCTCTACTCCTGCATGTCCTCCTGGCGGGGTTGATACCCATTCCTCCTTTCCACTATGACACTACCTCTGGGCTGGTCTCTCCTGTCACCAATCACTAACTCATTAGTCGGTCTCTTTCGGCCCCGAACTGTAAGCTGGTATGTCTCCAGCTTCTTGGCCATCTACAAGATCCTGGCCAAGCTCCCATCAGAAACAAAGAGGAGGGCATGCCTCATGTCATCGTGAAGGCCCTTATAGAACCTCTTCGTGTCGCCCACATTATCCAGCTGATATGAGTCCGAAAAGCGAGCTAGATGTGTGAACTCCCGTTATTATTCCAACACCGTCCTGCTTCCCTGTCTCAACTGCAGGAACCTGTCCTCCAACTCATCCCTCGCCGATCGTGGTACAAAATGTTCCAATAGAGCTACTCTGAATTTCTCCCAGGAAATGTCCGCGCAACCACTCTCGCGAAGGTGGTGTCGTATATTGACTTCCACCATCTCTTCGCATGTGACTACAAGAAGGAAATTGTTAAGGCTACAACCTCCTCCTGTAACATCTCATTTCGTGCTAGGCCCCTCACACGCATTTTGAGCCAAGAGAAATGGCTCAGGTTCGGGAAGGGTCGAGTGAGTCGACCGGACTCGGCGATTAGATCAGGAATTTAACTAGAAAATATTTGGGCTTGGGGCGTTGAGTGCGTCGAGTGCACTCAATGCCATGGACTAATTGGCATTGAGTGCATTACGTGCACTCAACGCCAATATACGTTGGCAGATTTATGGCTCGGGGCGTTGAGTGTGTTGGCTGCACTCAACGCCATGGACTGATTGGCGTTGAGTGCATTGAGTGCACTCAATGCCATTTTACTTAGAGAAATATTCTGGCTCGGGGCATTGAGTGCGTTGAGTAGACTCAACACCACTCAACGCTATAGGCTACAGGTAATTCGTAGAACGACGAAATTCGTCAAGCACTAATTTGTTGAACTCAGGTAATTTGTCAAACGCCAAAATTCATCGAGCACTGATTCATCGAACTCAGGTAAATTCGTCAAAAGCTAAAGTCATCAAGCGCGGATTCGTCGAACTCAGGTAAATTCGTCGAACGCCAAATTCGTCGAGCGCCGATTCGTCGAACATAGGTAAATTCATCGAATGCCAAATTCGTCGAGCGTTGATTTGTCAAATTGAGGCAAATTCGTCGAATGCCAAATTCGTCGAGCGCTGATTCGTCGAACTCAGGTAAATTCGTCGAACTAGGCTAAAATTCGTCGAACGCTTTTTTACTTAGAAAATTGTTCTAGCGGGTTAGGCGTTGAGTGTGTTGAGTGCACTCAACGCACTCAACGCTTTTTAATTAAATTATTCTAGCGAGTTAGGAGATGAGTGCATTGAGTGCACTCAACGCGGTGTTAAGTACATGCAATGCACTCAACGCTTTTACCTTTAAGTTGTTCTAGCATCTATAGGGGTTGTGAGCGTTGACTGGACTCAACGCTTTTTGCCTTAGGCAAATTTTTGGCCCTGTTTGCTGCTTCATATCAATGTTCTGAACCGGAATTTTCGAAATAGACATCAGAGGACTTAAATTAGATGCGTCTTTTCAAAAGGACATAATTGATATAATAATAGGCGGTCCAGTAACACGGTGACACGTGGCAAAGCGGATCAACCATAATTCCTCTTATAAAAGGACATTTACGGAAAACCCTAGCTACCACTTCGCCATTTTGCTAAGTTGTTACTGTGCAACCCTTAAAGAAGCGGAAGGAATGACAAGATCGCCGGTGCAGGATTTTTTGGAGGAAGTCTTTCCTTTCTCTTTCCCGTGAAGAACGAACACCAATGAAAGGGAAGAAGATGCCGCAAAGAAGAGTGACGAGATCCATGATCAGAACGGCCAGAAATGAGTTGAGCTTCCTACCCACTCCCTTGCTGCGAGATCTATAGTTATGCGTAGGAGATATATCCACTCAAAGGAGTCTTTATTTGTGGGAAGAAGTTTCCTAGGAGAAGGCCACGCTAGGACCTGTCCTAGAGATAAGATGGCTTTGACCACTCCTCCCTTCTATGCGACGATGAGGACTTGGTTTCGTGAAGAAAGTTGGACTTTTTGAGGGTGAATAAGGGAGGAGGAATTTTGGATGTGATTTGGGAATTCTGGTTGGAGGAGGAAAACGAACTGATGTCATCCGTGTCGCTTTAAGATGCGCACAGAAATCAGTTTTCTGAGAGCAGTGATCTTCATGGCCATTTTCGAAAATGGTGCAGCTAGATCTGGGATTTAGACTAAACTCGAAAGTCGTAGCTCTTGGAAATACCTTTCCAACGAGGGGTTATACGCCTTCACCGAATTTCTTTAGCCTCGGGAATCTCTGATTGAATTTGTTGTACAGTAATCTTTCTTATACATATATATAATTCTCAGGTTTGTGTTGAATCGACTTTGGATTTGATCGCGAGAGACTGTAGTACAATAACGTTAACATTTTTGGTAAATTTAGTATATAAGTAATTGTGATAAAATGTTGTTAATGACATTGGTTGTATAGATCCTTAATGAACAAATGCTATAGTGAAGTGTACCTGAATGAGACGATTTGGTGGACGTTAGTGAACGAATGGGTTGACTAGTTGGGATGGTAGAAATGGTTTAAATATGTGAACCAATAGGCACGTACTACACAATGGTAACACGTTGATTAATTATGAGGTTGGCTTGAAGTTTGTTGTACATAGTTGGTAGTGATTGCTATGAACAAATGGTTGTTGGCATTTAGTTGATAGATCCATTTATGCACGGATGGTTTGAACTTGGTAAAAAGATTGTATCCAGTTGATGTTAAAGTTATGTGACCATAGTCTATATGTAATTATGATAACCAAATGGTTGATGAATATGTGAAGTACCATTATGTTGATGTGAAGGACATGTGGAAGGGATGGAAAAGCGAGGGTGTTGCCGCACTAAAATGACATGTTGATAAGGGACTTGGTGTGGAGCCATTGCATGCTATTATGCACGAGATGTGATTTAATAAAGAGGACTCGATGTGGAGCCCTTACATGTGAAATTGATGCGGTGTTAGTTGACACGCGGTGTCATAAACGTGGGTTAAGGATAGTGTGGCAGGTCTACGGGCTTGCCAGTCGTCATACCGATGGGAGTTGACTGATAAACTTGTATGGTTGGGCCTTGGTCCTCGGTGCTTACTTCTCGAGGAACCCTCTGTACTATTAGATGGTTTGCCATGGTACTTTGGTGATTTGTTCACAGAGGGACCTTCCGTGCCACGAAGATAGGTCAGTTGGGTTGGGCTCTCGGTGCACATCTACCTGAGACCCCTTCTGAGCCGTAGTACGCATGTGAGGTCCGCTGTTGTGTTCTTAGCAATGAGGCATACGGAGGCCTAGGATTGGTAGTGTGGATTCCCGCATAGTAGTGGAGAAGCCCGCTCCACTGTCACCGCCTGGCCACGACGGTTGATGCCTAAGAGGTTAGCTACCTGCTCGAAAAGTGAAAACTACAATTCTATGTCGACATAGCAGTTGCATGTAAGTGATCATGGGTGGGTCATTACATTGCATTCATGTCACTACATTACATTGAATACACAAGATCCTTATCGTATAAGTTTGTATGGGCACTCTAATACGATGAGTTACTTTACTGTTGAGCCGATCCTCAACTTATATGTCTGTATTGGCATTCATATAAGTTGAGTTACTTTCTGTTGTAGTTATACATCTTATACTGTTGTAGATGGTAGTACTGCTAGAGTAGTTTGTTTACTCACTTGTTGTTTTACTGACATGCACTGATATTGTTCTTTCTTATACCACTTGTTTGAACTATTGCTCTTTTATATATATTGTACCTTGTCCTTTTCTCCGCCCGGTGGCGAGGAGTCGCCGGGGGAGCGGATGTGAAGCCACTTACTCTTTATGAATAACAGTTATTACATCTTCCTTTTTAGTAGGGAACCCCGTAGATAGAGCAGCGGCAGGTTACGCAGGACGACAGCCGGGCCATGATGACAGGGCCTGATGTAACGGTATCATCATTGTCATCATTGATATATGTGAGTGTTTTGTAGAGAGACACATTTTGTATATGTACTCTGATGTGATAGAAGCTTGTTGATGCTTCTTTTATTTGATGTATTTTTACTTATATGTGGATTTGACTTTAATTTTTTATTCTTGATTGGGTTGACAATGAATGATATTGATTATAGTCGGCAGGATAGGCGTCTTGTAATACAGGTTAGCCCGTGTGCTAACCCTACTGCAAGGTGGCTATTCTGGGCATAAGACTCCCCTCGTGCCATGTTTTGTGTTCTAGAAGGGGGGTATTACAAATGGTATCAGCTTGTTACGATCCTAAACTAAGTCATTCAACAATGGGAACACCCCCGTTCAATTAGTCAGTTTGGGGACAAACTGACTTAGTGGAAGCAGTGGTGTTCCCATATGTAATTCACACTAAGTATGTCCAATTTTGACCTTGAGATTAGCCAACCTGACCTTACACTCGTACCTTACGTGTAGATCCTAGTGCACGTTGAGCCAGTGGGTGGCACTCCTGCCCCATCCGTACCCACACAGTTTCAATAATTGGATCTATGGCAGACGCACACAGCTATCTTGGATGCCTTTAGATCCCAACAAGCCCCTGTACAACAACAAGCATCAGGCTCTAATTGGTTGAGCACTTTCCGAGCTCTCTCCCCTCCTGCCAACCTTGGGACAGAGTCCGCAGTGCGTACGGAGGAATCGCTCGACACCGTACAAGAGTTGATGGCGGGAATTTGATGTTCGAACAATATGAATGTGATCCTGGTAGTGTCACTTCTGAAACTGCATGCGAAAAGGTGTGGAAGTCCCTCGTGGGATTCACCTTCCAAGGAAGAGTCTACACGGATATTAGTTGGAGCGAGTTTTCTGGAGCTTTCATGGAGCACTTTATCCCTTCTTCACCTCGAGATGAACTTGAAGAAAGATTCATGCAGCTGAAGCAGGGATCGAAGTCAGTGATAGAGTACCAGTGAGAGTTTCAGCATCTGGCTAGATTTGTTGACTCCTATGAGTTGGATGATAGATTATACGCTAAACGGTTCTACAAAGGCTTACGGGGCCCCCTAAGGCAAGCCCTTTTATTTATAGCAGTCTCCAACTTAGCATAGATAATTGACATGGCAAAGAGGCTAGAGGCAGACCACTTGGGAAGTGGTAAGAGACCCGTCGAGGGATTGATGGAAGATGGCTCGAGTAATAGAAGAAGGCATGACAACGGAGGTGGAAGAGGATACCAGAGAGGTGGCGGGCATTTCCACCCGAATTTTATAATGGAGCGCCCGGTCCCACAGCCGCCAGCAGTGCCCCCACCTCCACAGTTTCAACAGTTCCAACAACCCGAATTGCGTTATAAGCGAGTATGCTTCCAATGCAACCAAGCGGGCCACATTCGATGTCACTTCCCGCAGCTATATGAGAATGCTCCTCCTGATCTCCCCCCGATAGCTCCACGAGGGCACGAACATATCCGTGGTTGAGGATGAGAATCACAAGGAGGAAACCACGAACCTGCTCGGGATCAGGTGTTTGCGCTGGACATGGCGTAAGAGCGTAACCCTCAGGAGGTGATTGCAGGTATGTTACAGTTAATTTATACATTTTTAGCATTCACCTCAAGTAGCCTAAGATATACTAGAAATCTAGCTTTGAGTATTTGCTATTGGTACTTAGGCACCGTGATGGTTGGTGGGAAACCAGCCTACACTTTATTCGATATCGGAGCCACACACTGGTTTGTGTCGGCAGATTTTGTTAAAGACTTAGAAGAGGTACAACACTTCACTGGTACCAGCCGAAGGGTATGCCTCCCGGATTGCTCAGAAATGACTGTGTCCGCAAAGTGTGAGTTGGAGGTACTCCTTGGAGGATGATTTTTTAATACCCCAGCAATAGTGTTGAGAATGGCAGAATTAGACCTCATTCTGGGCATGTCATGGCTGGATTAGAACCACACCAAGATTGATTGCGCGGCAAAGCGAATCATTTTGAGACATGGAGACTCATAAATCTTTTTCTGAGGTATTAAGTTCATACCACGTATGTTATTGTCTTCGATACAGGCCTTAAAAGCCCACATGAAAGGGGATGAAGTTTATATGATTTGTTTTGAACTGAAAAAGATGACAATGGATATCAAGGATGTGTGGGTGGTTCGAGATTTTCCCAAGGTATTTCCTGAGAAATTGCTAGGATTACTCCCGCATAGAGAGGTGGATTTTCAAATTCAGCTAGTACTAAGTGCAAAGCCCATCTCTCGGGCCCCGTATAGAATGGCCCTGAAGAAATTCGCCGAGTTTAGAGTTAAATTGCAAGATTTGGTAGAGTCAGGGTTTGTTCACCCCAGCTCATCATATTGGGGATCCCCTGTCCTATTTGTCAAAAAGAAGGATGGAACGTTGCGATTGTGTATCGATTATTGGGAGCTCAATCGACTGACGGTGCGGAACACCTATCCGCTACCCCAGAATGACGAGTTGTTCGAACAATTGGTAGGATCGCATTGGTTCTCCAAGTTGGATTTGCGCTCGGGGTATTACCAATTGAGGATACAAGAGGAGGACATTCAGAAGACAGCTTTTAGCTTAAGGTACGGCTTGTACGAGTTCACTATGATGTCGTTTGGGCTCACAAATGCCCCTTCAGCTTTCATGAGTCTGATGAACAAAGTCTTTGAGCCATATCTAGACATATTAATCATCATCTTCATCGATGACATTTTGGTCTACTCAAGACAAAGGAGGAGCATGTTGAACATCCGACCTTGGTGCTGAAGAAGCTAAAGGAGCATGCCTTTTTTGCCAAATTCAGCAAGTGCGAATTTTGGCTTAAAGAAGTTTCCTTCTTGGGCCATGTGATCAGTGGGGCTGGACTAGCTATGGATCCGTTCAAAGTGTGTGACATAAAGGAATGGTCACCATTGAAGTCAGCGGCCGATGTACGGAGTTTCCTTTATCTTGTTGGGTATTATCGCAAGTTTGTGAAAGGATTCTCAAAGATAGCCATTCCTCTTACTACTCTGACAAAGAAAGGTGTGCCAAACGAGTGAACACCCCAGTGTGAGACTGCATTATAAGAACTGAAGGACAGACTTAATGCTGTACCCATTCAAGCCCTTCCATCTAGGAAGGAAGGATTTCAAGTCTACACTGACTCGTCATATCAAGGGATGGGAGCAGTATTGATGCAGCGCGAACATGTGATTGCTTATGCTTTGAGGTAGCTGAAGAAGCATGAAGTCAACTATCCAGTACATGATTTAGAATTGGGAGTAGTGGTATTCGCATTGAAGGTTTGGAGACACTATCTATATGGCATCCAGTAAGAGATCTTTTCAGACCACAAGAATTTAAAGTACGTTCATACTCAGAAGGAACTGAATTTTAGGCAGTGGCGGTGGTTGGAATTTTTGTGTGATTATGAGTTTACCCTGAACTACCACCCCGGGAAAGCAAAATCCGTGGCTGATGCATTGAGAAGGAAAGTACCAGAGTCGAGCCGTGAGTCCCGATTGATGAGTATGAAATTAGCTCGGATGCTTCAAGAGATGGAGATTACTCTAGTATATAAAGACCATTAGAAAGGGTATGCGGTGTACCTAACCGCGATGAGCATAGTCTGTGATATTCGGGACCGAATCCGAGCAGAGAAAGGAAAGGATGCTGCTCTGGCCATAGTTTTCATGTCAATTGAAGATGGGTCTACTGAGGAGTATTCCCTAAAAGACGGCCTTGTTCATTTCTGTGGCCGACTTTACATTCCCGAAGGCGGTAAAATTTGAGAAGATATCTTGAGAGAGGCACATTGCTCTCAGTATTCAGTGCATCCTGGGATTTCCAAAATGTACGCTAATTTGCGGAAGACCATGCGTTGGCCAGGAATGAAGAGAGATGTTAGATATTTTCTTACACATTGTGCGGCATGTCAAAGGGTGAAGGCGGAACGTAAGAGCCCAGGACGATTCTTACAGTTGTTGCCCATCCCCTAACGGAAGTTTGAGGATGTCTTCATGGACTTCATTCGTGGTTTGTCTCGCTTACGCTCAGGGAATGATTCGGTTTGGGTAATCATTGATCACCTGACAAAGGTAGACATGTTTATTCCTATAAAGAAAGAGGCTCATGTAGACGTTTTGGTACGCCTCTTTGTGGAGTAGTTTATACAGTACAATGGCGTGCCAAAGACAATTGTTTCTGACCGAGATGTTCGTTTTACCACAACGAATGGAAGGCCATATAGGAGTATTTGTGTTCATGCCTTACCTTCAGCACAACCTTTCATCGTCAGACGAGCGGACAGTTTGCGATGGTCATCAGAACATTGGAAGATCTATTGAGGTTATGTGTGCTGGATAGAGGAGAGCCGTAGGAAAGGCTCTTACCCCTGGTAGAATTCTCATATAATAACAGTCACTAGGCCAGTATCGGGATGGCACCCCATGAAGCCCTTTACGGAAGAAGGTGTAGAACCTACTTGTCATGGGTGCAAGATGAAGACCCGAAGGTTTTGAGAATTAAATACATTGATGATACTGATGTTGTTGTTAGACTAATACGAGACTGCATGCTTGAGGCTCAAAGTCGGCAAGCTAAATATTATAATGCAAAGCACCAGATGGTAGAATTTCAAGTGGGTGACAAAGTGTTACTGAAGATCCGACTGATGCATGGAGTGTCACGGGTACGTGGTGTGAAGAAGCGCAGACCAAGGTACGTTGGGCCTTATACTATATTGCAAAGGATTGGCCCTTTGGCCTATCAGTTGGAGTTGGCGCCAGAGCTGGAGACTCTTCATGATGTATTCCATATGTCATCACTTCGGAAGGCGCTGTTGCGACTCGAGCAACATATCCTCACCACAGATGGAGTGGTGGCAAATGATAGATCTGTTCATTTAAAGCCGATGCAGATTGTGGACACTGAAATAAGGAGCTTACGGCGGAAAAGTGTCCCGTTGGTAAAAGTTTTGTGGTAACATCATGGGAAGGAGGAGTATACATGGGAACCGGTGGACTTGTTGCAAAAGCGCTACCCGGAGTTGTTTCCCCAATGTAATTTTAAAAGCATAATATATTTTCTTACTTTATTTCCTCACAACTGTAGCCTGATTTCGAGGATGAAATCTTTTATTTTGTTTATAGGATTTGTAACATCCCATTTCGTGCTAGGCCCCTCGCATGCATTTTGAGCCAAGAGAATTGGTTCAGGTTCGGGAAGCTTCGAGTGAGTCGACCGGACTCGACGATAAGATCAGGAATTTACTTAGAAAATATTTGGGCTTGGGGCATTGAGTGCGTCGAGTGCACTCAACGCCATGGAGTGATTTGGGTTCAGTGCATTGAGTGTACTGAACGCTAATATACTTTGGCAGATTTATGGCTCGGGGAATTAAGTGCATTGAGTGCACTCAATGCCATGGACCGATTGGTGTTGTGTGCGTTGAGTGCACTCAGCGGCATTTTACTTAGAGAAATATTCTGACTTGGGGCGTTGAGTGCGTTGTGTAGACTCAACACCACTTAACGTCATATGCTAAGTGTAATTCGTCGAATGCCAAAATTCGTCGAGCACTGATTCATCGAACTCAGGTAATTCGTCGAATGCCAAAATACATTGAGCATTGATTCGTCGTACTCAGGTAAATTCGTCGAATGCTGTCACAACCCGCATTTTCTCCAAATTTAAGAAGTATCAGAGTATGAGAAAACACGCATCGTGATGCCACGTCGAGCAGGGGATAACTGACGACACTCAGGCGAACACCATCTAACTAGACTATGAAAATTCATAAGTTTAATGATTAGAAAATCAGTAATATTTTAAAGGCCGTATCCCTCGGCTCAGTGGATCGTCTAGTCCACAGTTTAAAAACTATACTTATACGCAGCAGAAAATACTTTATTTATTTTTGAAATCTTGTGAGAGTGCATAAATGTCCCCCGAGGTCAACTTATACTATGCAAGACTCTAGATTTATTTTATATTATAAGTAAGAAATGATCTTTTTACGTTGCTTGGAAAGTAGTGTATGAGTTTTATAAATATGCGGATCATGAGATATACTTATAATAGTGTCTTAGGTTTAAAAGTAACTAGCAACCTAGCATAAATCTTCCCAAGAGCAAATAGACTATCTCCAGAAAGGTTGCAGTAAAAGAAACATATCTAGTATCATAAGTAAAAACCACCAGCGGGCATCAACAACCTGACACGAACTCACTGGCGAGCATGTATGTTTGTAAGAAAAACAGAAAACAACCTCACAAAATCAGGGAGGACGATCCCAGCAACCCAAGGGATCAACAACAATCACCAAGGAAAACCAGCCGCTCAACCGGCTACTGCTCTAAACCTGAGGCATCCAAAGAAAGAACACCTCAGCAAGTAAAAAAAATAGGAAAAACTGAAGTAGAGCAAAAATATCGAGAAGGAACTAATGAAAGCAAGAAACATGACAGTAAAAAAAACAAACACTGACTAAAGGTAACCAAAATTACACCAGGTACAAGGAAACAATAACAAGCCCGGCTCAAATCTTGCAGAGGCTACAAGGCAAAAGAAAAGAAAACCTGCCACAATATGTTGTATTCTACAAGGAAGAAACACCTAACAATCCTAATTTATGAGTTAATGGCAGTAATAAAATCCACATGGATCTGGGTTGGAGGCAAATGCGGTCCCCCAAAAAACCATCACCAAAACAAAATAAGCTCAAGAGTCGCACAGGGAGAGCACTAGGGACCTACAAACCACACACACCCAGCCTGTACCTGGGAAAAACAGTGGCAGCCACGACTCAACACATAACCCCACCCCTATTAAGAGCTAAAAACCACCCCTACTAGCTATCACTCACGATTCGGCGTTCAGAAAATAGCCGACAAATAACCACAAACCCAACGGGATTCACTCGGGAAAACAAGGGGAGACAGAGGGAAAATCGTTGAGATCACTTAACGAGGCGTTGAGTGGCTTAAACGCCCTCAACGCCAGACCCTACTGCTCGATGGCGTTGAGTGCACTCAGCTACTCAACGCTGTCGAGACAACGACCTGCTCGACGGCGTTGAGTGCACTCAGCTACTCAATGCAGTAGAGACAGCAGACTGCTCGATTGCGTAGAGTGGTCTCGGCTACTCAACTCTGTCGAGACAGCGGACTGCTCAGAAAAGAACAAAGCGCACGATCAGCGGCGCACGACCGGCGGTCGTGCGTGCTTACCTGCACACACACAAAAATTCGAAACAGCGCACGATCAGTGACGCACCACCAGAGGTCGTGCGCACTTTATACACTAATCGTGCGATAGGTCAGGCAGAACTACAGAAATAGACCTGGCAACGCACACGGACAGTGGCAAACGACCGGTGGTCGTGCGCACATTGAACTGTACTCGTGCGCAGCAATCCTGTTTATCCTATTTCATTTCCGACCATTCCTCTTAGCCTAATTCGATCCTATCACTCGTAATAAAAGTTTGAAAACCCACTGCTACTAGTTTTAGGGTTGATAGGCTAAATACTACCCAATCCGAGATTAATAAGGAACAATTTGATAAAAGACAAGACTACAGCAGCCCGGCCGAAAACTTGGAGTTTCAGAATTTGAGAAAGTGGAAAAAAAAATAAAGGAACATTCATGGTTCAAGATCCGATGTTCAGTAAGCTTGGAATAGGCCTAAGGGTTCAAGATCCACTTGATTTTGACGGGAAAACAGAGAAAAATAAACGATCTCGGGAAAATGAATGATAACAGCAAATATGAACATGAAAAGGAGAAAAGCTTGGCAAGGGTAGGAGCACCACTTGCCTCAAATTCCAGCGAAGCTTGGTCGGCCCCTTCTTCTCACTCGGCACCAGCAGCATAGCACAAGACGAAAACTTTTGGACATAGCCGGCGGAAAACAAGTCAAAAATCCGAAATTTGAAACCACAAGCAAGGCTACGATTCCAGAAAAACTCACCGTAGGAGTGAAGGTCTACGCGAGAGAAATCCAAATCCGCCTTCGAAAACAAATTCCTTCCAAAAACGATCCCGGAATCGCCGTCCGAAACCAGCGGGATTGGCGGTTTCCTCTGCTTTTCACGAACAGGCGCAGGCGGGGAAGATGAACAGCGGTTTCTTAAGTCTAAACTATCCTATTTATAGGATTCGATTCCTAAATACTAATAAATAAATAATATAATTATGATACCTAAATTCATAACCGCCCAACACCTTCTAAAATATTAAATAATAAAATACTTAGTAAATAGTTTTATTTTACATAAAATACAAAATGACACGAAAACTGAACATCCTCGGAATTCGACGAAATTCGAACCGTAGCTAAATATCCACGGTACGAACACAACAGTGAAGTCGAAATCAACTTTCGACGAACAAATCTCGGGTTATACCCACCCGAAGCCAGAACACAAGCATCCCCCGAGAGGCCACATCGGGTCACCCAAAAAGACCCGGCTTGCTAGGGGATCTTGCCAATAGGCTACAAAAAAGGTCACTCAGTCATAAGGAGCTAAGACAACGCTCCAACAAATGGCACAAGTCAAAACGCGTCAACGTAACGCCAAATAAATCGCAGAAAAACCGGGGGCGTTACAGTCACTCCCCCTAAAAGAAAGTTTCGTCCCGAAATTTTACGCACACAACTTCTACTATAGAAGGAAAGTAACAAAACAAGAGTTACTAGAAAGAAAACGTGCCAATCAAATCAGGGGAACAGTTGAGGGTGAGTCTCCCTCATAGCCGACTCTAGCTCCCAAGTCTCGCTTTCCAAATCCTGATTCTTCCATAGAACTTTGACCATCGGGATGGACTTTCTCTGCAGCACCTGATCTTGAGTATCCAGAATGCGGACCGACACTTCAACATAGGAAAGATTTAGCTCCAACTGGGGCACAAAATTTAAAACTTGCCCACTACTTTGAACACACTTCCGTAGTTGGCTTACATGAAACACATTGTGAACACCAGGGAAGTTTGCTGGCAAATCAAGCCTATAAGCTGACACGTCAATCCGTTCAACAATCTTGAACGAGCCCACATACCTCGGATCCAATCTCCGGTTCTTCCAAAACCTCTTAACACCAACCATCGGGGAAACCTTAAGAAACACAAGCCCCCCCATCACGAACTCCAAGTCAGATCTACGACGGTTGGCGTTCTTCTCATATCGTTCCTGAGCTATCCGAAGCTTCTCTCGAATAAGCTTCACTGCGACTTCCATTTCCTCGAGCACATCCAGACCCAATATAGGCCTCTCACCAGCCTCAGCCCAAAACAAAGGAGTCCTGCAGCGCCTCCCATACAGTGCCTCAAAGGGAGTCATTTGCACGCTTTCTTGATAACTATTATTATATGCAAATTCCATAAGCCGCAGACGCTCATCCCACGCTTCTCTGTGGCCTAAAATGTAGCACCTGATCATATCCTCCACTATCTGGTTCACCCGCTCTGTCTTCCCATTGGTCTGTGGGTGGTAAGCAGTAGAATACCGCAAATCTGTACATAGACCCTCTTGCAGACTCCTCCAGAAGAGAGATGTAAAACGGGACTCTCGATCAGAAATGATGCTAACAGGCACACTGTGCAATCTGATGACCTCGTTCAAGTACAACTCTGCTATCTTCTTCATCGGGTAATCTATCTTATAGGGTACAAAGTGCGCACACTTCGTTAATCGGTCCACGATCACCCAAACTGAATCAAATCCCCTTGGAGATCTCGGTAAGCCCGTAATGAAGTCCTTAGAAATACTTTCCCACTTCCAAGTCGGGATCTCCAACGGAGTAAACTTGTCACTAGGCCTTCCATGATCGGCCTTCACATGCTTGCAATTGTGGCACTCAGCAACAAATCGGGCTATGTCCCCCTTCATCCCATACCACCAGGCGATTTGCTTCAAATCATGGTACATCTTTGTAGATCCTGGATGGTAGGCAACACTGGATCCATGAGCCTCTTTGCATATCATAACCCTGATATCTCCAACAGTGGGGATGCAAAACTTACCGTTGTACTTCAAAGTACCCGCATAATCGATAGAAAAATCTGGCAACTCCCCTCTCTCAGTCCTGAGGTATAAGTGCAGAAGATCCGGATCATCCTTCTGGTGCAACCTGGTAAGTGAAATCCAAGATGGCTCTGCCACTGCCAAACTGCTCTGCATGTCACAGCATCCCACGGAGATATACATCAGGAGTAACTCTTCCACTAAACGATCGACGGAGAGATTAAAGATCTTCCCCGACTTCCGGCTCAGGGCGTCGGCCACCACATTGGCCTTGCCCGAATGATACTGGATCTCCACATCGTAATCGGCCACATACTCTAGCCACCGCCGCTGGCGCAAATTCAACTCCTTCTGTGTGAACACATACTTTAGACTTTTATGATCTGTGAAGATCTTGCACTGGGAACCATAAAGTAGATGCATCCACAGCTTTAGCGCATAAATCACCGTTGTAAATTCAAGGTCATGCGTAGGGTAATTTCTCTCATGAGTCTTTAATTACCTTGACCCATACGCAATCACTTTTCCAGCCTGCATCAACACGCAACCCAGACCAACATGTGAAGCATTCACGTACACATCATACTCCGCACCGTCAGTAGGTAGGGCCAGAACGGGAGCAGTGCACAATCTGTTCTTTAGTTCCAGGAAGGCTTCTTCGCACTTCTCGCTCCAAACAAAGGCCGTGTTCTTCTGAGTCAACCTGGTCAAAGGTACTGTCAGGGTGGAGAAACACTCCACGAACCTCCGGTAGTAGCCGGCCAACCCTAGGAAGCTTCTAATATCCTTGGGCGTGCCTGGCCTGCCCCAATCCATCACTGCTGTGATCTTTTCCGGGTCAACCGAGATACCATCCTTATTCACCACGTGGCCTAGAAATGAGACCTGAGGCAACCAAAATTCACACTTGCTCAGCTTGGTGAATAACTTGTGGTCCCTCAACATCGATAGAACCAAGCGCAGATGCTGCTTATGCTCCTCAGCACTGCGAGAGTAGATCAACACATCATCGATGAATACCACAACGAACTTGTCTAGAAAATCCTTGAACACCTGGTTCATCATATCCATGAAAGCTGATGGTGCGTTGGTCAAACCAAACGACATCACTAGAAACTCGAAGTGTCCATGCCTCCATCTAAATGCAGTCCGTGGAATATCTGCCTCACGGATCCTGAGCTGATGATAGCCAGAATGAAGATCGATATTGGAAAACACCGTGCTACCACGCAACTGATCAAATAAGTCATCGATCCTCTTTAGAGGGTACCTGTTCTTAATGGTGACTTTGTTCAGCTCCCTATAATCGATGTACAGCCTTATCGACCCATCCTTCTTCTTCACAAATAGAATAGGAGCACCCCAAGACGACGAACTCTGCCTGATAAAGCCTTTTGCCAACAACTCATCCAACTGGACTCGCAACTCCTCCAAATCACGAGGGGCCATCTGATACGGCGCCTTAGCAATAGGACGTGTTCCTGGTTCCAAATCAATCACAAACTCAACATCCAGATCGAGAGGAAGACCATGAAGGTCATGAGGAAAAACATTAGAGAAACCACGTACAACAGGAATCTCCTCCAAGCGCAGAACACTAACAGCAGTCCCAACCACCGAGACTAAACAAGCAAAACAATCAGAATGAAACAGCTTCTGAGCACATACCGCAGAAATGACAGGAGAATCCTGGCACTGATAAGCATACATACTTCCAGGCTGACCATTGTCCTTGATGAAGTCTAAGCACTTCCCTTTACACTGAATAACCGCATCATACTTAGACAACCAGTCCATGCCCAGAATAACATCGAAGTCCCCTAGATCAATCATCTTAAAGTCTGCCTTCGCAAGAAAGTCCCCCAGCAAAATATGTCAATACAGAATGCCCAAATCTGATAACACATATTCACCAGAAGGGAACTTGACGTGGAAGGTATCACGAACTTGATCTAGAATCAACCGATATCGCTCCACAAAAGCTCTAGCCACAAACGAGTGGGTAGCGCCGGAGTCGAACAGAACACACGTCCAGCAGTTCTTCACCTTAAATTTCCCTATAGGAGTATATAAGCAACTAAGGAACTAACAAAATAAAAACTATAACCATTCTAGTAAATAAAACTTTCAGGCTAGGAAAACAACTAACCTGAGATGACCTGAGCCGAACTTTGAGCCTCCTCGGAAGTGATCACGTTCAGCTTTCCTTTGCCCTTGTCCACACGCTGAGTCGGAGGTAATGCCTGACGTGGAACTGCATGAAGAACGGGCTGGACCTGAGGACACCTTGTCTTGATATGGCCCTTCTGTCCACACTGATAGCAGACTTTATCCTTGGACCAGCACTGGGCAGCATCATGTCCGGGTCACTTGCAAACAGAACAAGAAACATCCATCCTAGGAGCACCTTGAATAGCATGAACTTTCTCCTTCTTCTAAGATCCTGCCTTCTTGAAACACCTCTCAATAGAGTGGCCTAACCGCCCATAGAAGCTACACACTACCTTGCTCTTCTTTCCTGAAGCAGCACTGGGTACCTGGGGGTTCTTCTCTTCAGCAGACTTCCTCTTGTCCTTCCTCATTTGCTAGCCTCTGTTCTTTGCGGTCTCAATTGCCTCCACTTTCAGAGCAGCCTCCACTACCCCTACATACGTCTCTGATCCATATGCACTGGTCAACTGCTGAACCTCGCTCCTCAAGCCACCAAGGAACCACTTGACTCGATCAGCCTCAATACTCACCAAGCCAGGAGCAAACCGGCTCAACTTGCTGAACTCTATCTCGTACTCACTGACCGTGAGTTGCCTCTGCTTCAGGTGGAGGAAGTCGTTCATAAGACGGTCACACTCGAACTAAGGCAAGAACTTCCTCAGCGGCATTTCCTTGAATAATCCCCAAGAGCAACTAGCTACCAAGCTCTCCTTTTCTCTAAGCCACCAACTCTTAGCCAAACCATTAAGCTGATAGGCAATTATCATCACTCTCTGACCATCTGCAATACCGGAGTACATGAACATCTCCTCCATGGAGATCAGCCAATCATCTATGACCATGAAATCTGCCTTGCCATCATATGTAGGAGGGCTAAGTCTCTGAAATTGTGAGATAAAGGCCATCTCAGGTGGCACCACAACTGGAGGTACCAGGGGAGCAGGGGGGACAGGAACAGCTACATCCCCAACGGGATCCTGAGCTCTCGGAGTCTGACATGCTACCACTGCTACCATAGACTGAATCTGGGCCTGCATGCCCACCATATGCCTTAATAAGGCATCATTGCTCTACCGCAGGCTTTCCATCAGTGCCTCGCTCTGTGCTCTAGAAGACTCACCCTCAGACAGGGGAGTCGACCTAGTCGAAGGACGTCTCGCTATCCTAAACCATAAAAACTGAGGTCAAAACCTAGTACAACGGTTAGAGCAAACTACCAGTACAGACAATACATACATAAATATGAACATTTAACCACTATATTTGCTTTGGGATTTTATTTTATTTTTACAAAAGTGATGTTATGCTTAACCTAGGATTGTTTACAATCATCAACTAACTCTTGTGCCTCGATCGGGAATGCATGAATTTATATTCTGTTTTTTATTTAAAACCATGTGCGTACATATGTCATCCTGCAAATTTTTAGCTTGGCACGTTGTGCTTATGCAATGTTATGCTATGCATGATTGTGTTATGCATTCTAAAAAGGCCCTAATGCAAGTTATGAGTGGCGTACGCATGAAAATGTTATGCATCCCATTCTACATAACATTCTCATGCAACGAAAAAGAAACATGCCAGTCACATTCATGTGGTGAGGTTATGCATCCCATACTACATAACCCTCACATGTTGCCCCTATGGTGGATCCATATACAGACTGAAAGTGCAGATAGATCTGAAATACTCTAGAGGGGGGTGAATAGAGTATTGTGCTCTCTTAAAAAATACTTTACAACTTTTGCTGTAAAGCTAGGTGAACAGGTTATCAGACAAAGTAATAAGCACATCAACCTAGTAAATCACAGAACACAGCCAAAACAAAAGAAAGAGGGCAACCAGACAACACAAGAAATTTATAGTGGTTCCCCAACCTGGGTACATCCACTCTTCTACCACCATGGTAGGAATCCACTCAGATTTTTGATCAGGTGCCTGACACCAATGAGCTTTTGTTCAAGTGCTCAAAAACCAAAACCTCAAGTCTTTTGGTAGGAGACTTACAATCGGGAATAATTTTGAAGGGAATGAAAACCCTGTACAGAAGATGGAAAAGGGTGATGGTGTCTTCTCTTTCTCAAAAACAACTGAGAAGACTTGTGGATTGATTTCAGCAGATTGCTCCCCCTAAGATCTTGAATGTATCAGGAAATCTGGAGCACTGCTTCAGGGTGACAGGTCTTCAAAGAACTGGATTGCCTTGACCAGAGATTGCTTCAGGAACATCTTTGATAGATAGAGATTGTTGTCCCTGAAGTTGTCCTGATGGATTGAAGGAAGAAGACTCTTGATAGTGATTGAATGTTCTTCTTCTTCTTGATGTTCTCTGGTTTAGGCTGATTGCAGTATGAAAACTATTGATTTCTGTAAGATTGTTCTTGAGTACTATGTCTGTCTGTGTCTGTAGTACTGCTTAATCCTTTCTTTTCTGACTTGAGACTGACTGATGAACATTCGAAATTTGAAACCTAGAGCAGTAAATGCAGTCGGCCTGGGAAGGAAGCGGCAATCAATGATTTCCCTAACTGTCCTATGGAAAAACGGCATGTAATAATCCATGATCAATGATCGTTCTAACGGTAACATTCCGAGAAGATTGGGCATTAATTACTCAGGATTCATCGCCAAGAAAAGGGACGGAAAACTGGAGAAGACCTAATCTGGAATCATTGAACGATGAACAGGGATCGTCGAGCTAAGTTCACATTTCGTCGAGCTGAGCTGACGAGTTCGTCGACCAGATAATAGCATATAGTCTTCAAGGGAAACTTGTCAATTCTGCTATAATATTCGTCTAACTGACAAACTTCATTCGTCGAGCTGACAATCATCATTCGTCGAGCTGAGATCCAAAATCGTCGACCGAAGAATGATTGTGGACTTAGAATCTGAGAAGTCTCTGACTGAGAAGGATTCAGATCGTAGACCAGAAATCGTTGAGCAGAGTACTGAATTCATTGACCTGAGAAGTTGACTTCATCGACCTGAGAAGTTGACTTCGTCGACCTGAGAAGTTATGAACTTGAGGTACAAGTTCGTCGAGCTCAGATTCTTGTTCGTCGACCAAAGCCTGAAGCTAGCCTTAGAAAAATCTGGAGTTGAAGAGTCCCAATTTTCGTCGAACTAAGAACAAGGATCGTCGAGCTCAGCACAGAGAAATGTCTCAAGATCGTCAAGATCAGAACGCCTTTCGTCGACCTTAGTTCGACGAACGTCGAACTTATTTTACTTAGTCTGGAAATCTTCTAATTCTTGAGTATCTGATAGTCTCGAGGATGGCTGGTCCATCTGAAGTTGACTCTAAGGACTTGTCCTAGACTCTAGGACATAAATTTGACCCTGGCTATACATGTTGGGTCACATCCTAAGCTAGTGAAACTAGCCCAAATCAACTAGGGATCCAACAATCTCCCCCTATTTCAGTGAGGTCACTAAGAGACTCAAAATATAAACAAACAGATAAACAAAGCAGGAAAAGAAATATATCTGGCAGAGAATTACTAACACATGCAGCAGATATATATACATAGGCTTTGTTTAAACAAATAACATAGTTTGAAAACAATTGCAGAAGGAAATTGGAACAAAATAAAGATTACTTCTTCTTTTTCTGCAAAGACTTGTCTTCTGTTGTCTTCTCTACTGGCTTTTTGAAGATAATTTCTCTGTTTGGATTTAAAGCCTCTGTCTGAGTCATTGTCATGTCAGCTGCCCCAATAATATTTAGTGATGTAGTTGTGGGGACAATTGCTTCAGGATGGAGCTTCATGTAATCATCAACATTAAAGAGTTTGTTGCCTTTGTCAAACCTTTTTAGTTCTTCTTTTCTATACTTAGACATTGTTGTAAAACCTGAAATGTCTTTACCTTCAGCTTTAGCTTTATTAATCAGGGACAGACCAATAAGTTCCGGGAACCTGGCCATTCTTGCAGTGTTGGCTGTTTCAGGATCTTCAAATGGAATAGGAGGAGAGTAAGGTCTTTTAGGACTGTCAGCTTTCTGTTCTTCAGATATATGTTGTTATTGCTGCTGATGTTGATTACCTGAAGAATGATGGCCTTGCTGACTGCTTCCAGAGGATCTCCCTTGATTACTCTGATAGGTTTGTATGGGGGTAGATCTCTGAGAGCTAGAGTCAGTGGCACCAGCTGCTGGAGGAGGAGGAGGAGGAGGTGGATCCTTTCTATATCTATGGACTGGGGGAGGAGAATATCTCCTACTTCTTTTCCTTTCCTTTTGCTGGTTCTTTGATAACCACATCCATGCAGGCATTCCCTTATAAGGAGTAACATTATACAGAATGTAGTAGGGAGTGTCAGCAGTTGGATTAGGCTTAGGAGCTGGAGGAGGAGGAGCCTTCCTTTTCTTTGACAGCATTTTCTTCTTTTTCTTTAAAGCTTCTTCATCTGAATCATCATCATCATCATCTTCATCTTCACTGCCAGAATCCTTAGGGTTATCATATAAAGCATCCAATGCTTTTAAAGCTTTATCATCAATAACAGCCTTTGCTATAGCAGGGGTAGAAGTTGAAGTTTCAACAACTAGAGTTTCAGCAGTAGTGGAAGAAGAAACTGTACGGGAATCAGAAGCAATTGGGACAGAGCTTTCAGCTACTGCCTTATTTTCCTCTTCAATATCAGCAAAGATTAACTCATCCAGATCAGGCATTGGTGAGTCATCCATAACAAAAATTGGTGCTGAGACATCTTCTAGAACTGAGACAGCTTCTGGAAGAACTGCAGAGGTTGGAGCAACAACAAGAATTGCAAAACTGTCATAGAGTTGCTTAACAACTGCTGGACTTATTGGAGATGTAAAGGGTACAATAGCCAACTATGGCTTAGTGAAGTCTTCTGGAAGAGACTGCATATATACAGTATCAAAATTTCTCAACAAAACAGTCAAATTAACTGTGGGATTTAAATGGAAATCACCAACAGTTTTGATTTGCTCTGGAACTGACTCATCTAAGTAAATGTTAGTATCCATAAAATGAATCAATTCAATCACATCTGAATCAAATTCTTGCAAAATTTCTGCAGGAAGAATTGCTGTTGTATCTGTTGCTGTAACTGCTGCTGTATCTGCTGCTTCGGTATCTACATCTGCTGTTGCTTCATCACAGAGCATCTCCCCCAGCCTGGGTTCAGGAGAACCTGGAGCCAGGCCCCTGAATGAAGTGGGGGCAGCAGAGAGAATAGATACCTGAGCAGATAAAGAATTGATAGAATTCACAAGAGGTGTAATGACCTCTATGATTAGGGATTTGATGAGGGGAGTGAGCAAGGATATGATTGTAGATACAGTGGAGGGTTCCAAAGATGAAGAGGTAGTTGGTGAGGGTAGAGAGTAGATAAAGTAGGGGGAACAGATGGAGGAGATAGAGGAGGAATGACATCTTGCATGGTGTTGTCTAGTGGAGATGGAGAAGGGGATGTGATATGAAAATATGAAATGTTAGATAGATGAGGTGGAAGAGGTGATGCTGGAGGAGTTTGGTGTGGATTCTCTTGAAGGTGGGTAGATGGACTATCAGTGATATCAAGAGGTGGAGATGGAGGAGGAGTAGGGACATGAGAATGTTGTTATGATTGGGGTGCTGGAGGAGATGGAAGACTGGTTGAAGGTGGAAGATGGGTTGCTTGAAGGGGTTGTGGAGATGGGATAACCTCTTCTGTCGGGTGGGGAGTGGCCTTTACAACCCTTGTGCTCTTAGAAGCAGGGATGGAGGAGGAGGAATCCTTGGATGGCTTGGAGATCGTCCTCTCCCATCTGCCAAACAAAGCGCATGTGAGGCGCTTGCTGACATTGATGAAGATGGTCGGGGAGACCATATATTCACCTGCTTTCGCTTGAAGGAAAATCCCCAAGATTCTTCCAAAGCAAACCTCTTTCTTACTGTTCTTCTTCTTGATCAACTCAAAGAAAATCTGGCCCCAATCAACTTGTCTCTTATTGACCATTGCGCACATGACAAGGAATTGGTGTCTTGTGATGTAGTCGTGTGCAGAGTGCTTGCCCATCAGCACTTTTCCCACAATATCTGCCAAGAACTGGTAGGCGGCAGAGAGTTGTTTCTTTAACAACTTGTTAGGGTTACTCCCTGTAAACCCCATCAATTTCAGCATCGAACTATATTCTTCAGAATCTATCTCCAAATCATCTTCTCAATTTACCAACCCAAAAATTTCAGAAAGAACGGCGGGAGATAACGAAACAGCATTACTCCCGATATTTCCTGTCAAGACATTTTCCTCAGAAATAGAAGAAGTGTATACCCATTCTCTAATTTCAGTTGAATGCAGTTTGATTCTCCGTGTCATAAAATCCTTGAGACCAAGTTCGTCTAGAATTTCTAGGATGTAGGGAAATATTGGGTCAGAATGCTGGAATGAATCAAAATCCATGTCAAAACCGGTGTCGAATTTCATGGCAGCCAAGGTGCTCGCTAGAATCGCCATTGATGACCTGCAAGAGAGACAGAGAAAACGGCGATCAAGAGAAAGAGAACAGAAAGCGCGGGATGGAGGTCGAAGAAAACCTAGATATAAGGTTTTCCAGAATATGAATCGATAATCTCCGTTCCACGAAAAAAAAAACAGTTCTTCGAACTGAGGTCGATGAAATAAATTATAGATAAATAATTCGTCGATCTCATCCAGAAGAATAGAAAACAGATATTTCGTCGAACTCCGTTCGACGAAATATCTTCTGAAGCAAAGTTCGTCGATCTTCGGTCGACAAAAGTTGTTTCCACACACAGAGAATTCGTCGATCTCCATTCGACAAGCATCTCCCAAACTTTCCCTAATTCGTCGAACTCCGTTCGACGAACTCTGGAAAATTCGTCAAATGCAGACAGAAACTAATTTAACTCTTCTCCATTGATCATTCCCAGTTGATTTATAAAGAACAGATGATTTTTTTCATCCAAAGGTGTAAGACCCTCCCCCCCCCTACCAAGGAGGGCTACCGGGTCTTATGCCCAGAACCGCCATCTTACGGTGGCACTAACACACGGGTTAGTCGACACCGCAACACGCCGATCTTGCCGGCTAATACGATCATTTAACTTGTAGGCCAATATGACAAGAAGAAGTAAAGCAGTACATTAATCCACTAGTCCACAAGTCACATAGTACAAATCATATGTATGCAATGAAAAGTACATCAACATAGTCCACAAAAGAGTACAAAAGGAAAGTAATAAGGCCTTATGCCCAGTACATCAAATCAACTCTCTCTCTCTCTCAAATGAAAACGGAAGCTATACTAATACATCAAAACTCGTCCCACCTGAGGACGCACCGTAGTGATAGTAGCCTGCTGTAGCGGTATATGCTCCTCACGTCCTGTCTCCTCATCGTGCTGGTGCTCCATCTCCACGGGCTCCTAAAAATAGTATGGTCACCGACCATTAGTCAAAAAGACTAAGTCGTCTCCTCCGCACCTCGCCCCACAGCTCCTAGGCACCGAGCGGGAGGACGAAGCGGAGGACAACAAGGGGTAGCAAGGTGGAATCAGGTGACAGAAACTAACTAGCAGTTGTAATAAGTTTTATTGTTCTATTCTAGCAGTTCTATATATGGTACAAGAAGGTAAAGAGTAGTACAGTAAAGGAAGTAAAGAATAGCAGTAAGAGCATGTAAATAAACTATTCTACCATTATACTACCATCACAAAAGTACCTTAACCTATATAAATGCCCATACAAATATATAAGTTAGGATTTCCAGGAAATTTAACTTATCATATAAAAGAGCTTATACTAATTTATATGATAAGGATCTATGAAGCGTATGACCTAATATAAATGAATGTTATGATGCAATTTTATACACAGGCAAGTGCAACTCACGCACAACAACTCTGTGATCACAAACCTTTAGTTCCCACTTTTTGAGAGCTAGCATCACTCTCGGGTACCACCGCTGTGGCTACGGCAGCAGCGGCGCGGGCGTCTCCACTTCTAGGATGGTATGCACACTACTAAGCCTTAGACCCCCCTCACACACCTTTGTACACATCCAAGGTGCACTCTAAAGTCTCGCGTACGTACTTTGCTGACAACCCGTCAGTCTTGTTGGGTCGGATGTGCGTTATCGGGGATCGTCCTCCAGACAGCAGTGTAAAACAACCCACTGGCCCCTCTAACCCTCACAATCGCCTGGTGCACTGTACTGCCATCGGTGTGACGAACGGCCAGTACCTCATGCCCCGCTAATATATTTATGCACATTCAAGTATTTCATTCCGAGCCTTCCGCTCGCAGGACCAAACCCGTCCTGAAACCCTCAAACCCAACCCGGGGAGAACGCACAATAGTGCATTTATACCAATTCCCTCAAACCCTACACGGGTGAGCATATATCATGAAACTCTCCAACCCTACACGGGTGAGCAGGTACAATAAATGTCTTAACCTATTAGACTACTCTTGTCTATGGGTTATTATACTTAGTGATTTAAGGTTAATCCTAGGACTGCCCAGGGTATACCCGGTGAAGGGCTCTCGGGGGCACTAGGAACTACGATGGGATTACGCCCAAAGTTCCCTTTCGCAAGGATATTTACTTTAGTTGATGACTACCCATGTTTCACCCCAGCTCTCATTGTTTCTCTGGAACAACCCTAGTGACTTAAGATATTACCGGGAAACCTATGGTCTTCCGTCGACCTCCACTCCAGTTGCTACCTAAAGACTTGCACTTTTAATCCCGTCACTAAGACAATACTACCCACCAGGGATTATTCATATTGCACTCCCTTATTTCTTCCGATAATCAATCCTCTGGTAATCCCCTAAAGTATGCCCTATTTATACTATATGCAGACCATGTCCTATTATTACACCAAAAATGGAATCTTCCAATCCTTAGGGCCTCTTGCCCCTAACTATTTATCCTAGGGTGGTATGGGCTAATGGAACTATCATATGGATTCTCATAATTTTCCTTGATCAAATAATCCCTTAATTAAATCTTTTAATTTATTTCCTAGGTCACTTTACACATGAAGTAGTATAATTTAAAATCCACTGACCTAAGTAATTTTTTCTGAGTTTTATATTGATAAAATATTTCTGTCTACATGTTTTCATAATTTTCCTTTGATTATTTATACCAATTCGTTATTTAATACCAAATCTACATAATTTCTATTTTCTAAATGAAGTACAAGGAATATATAATCCAAAATTCCAGGAAAATTACAGAACATATAAAACATTAATTTGAGACTATTGACAGAGTTTCATCAACGTTTATGGTGTAGTGGCCTAACAATTCTCATTCTTACATATTTACCAAAATGCCATTATATTAATTTAAACCTTATCAGTACACCCATAAATTCTGAAATACATTTCCAAGACTAATCATACAATTATACAACACTAGAAATATTTCCAAATGTTTTTGAGGTGTATATCCATCAATTTAAGAATAAATGAAATAAGGATAAAATGGGCATTTCAAGGTATTTTTACTCCAAAAGTTCTTCAAACAGAAAGATCAAATTTTCTTAAGTCAAATATAGCCTTATTTTTAACTTGGTAAAGTTTGAGGACTTTTACTTGAGGAAAACCTATTTTCCCAATTTATTTTCAAAAGGAGCTATATTTTTAAAAATTCCAATTAATGGGATTTTTGATTCCAAAAATCCCATAATTAATCAGAGGGGTGAACTTTACCCTAATGAACCACAGGAATAAAATTCATGATTTTTGAGTGCCTCAATTAGGCTGAATGCACCATATTTAAATTATTGTTATTGGCACACCAAGGCAATATATAAACCAACACATGCAAGTGGATTTTCCAACATGCAGTGATCCAAATGTGCTGAACTTTTTATCATGCACCACTGATGTCCCCAAGGACCTACCACCAAAATTTGGGGCTATGAGGAGTCATATAACTCCAAATATTTCATTCATTTAGTTTTTGATATTATGACCAAAACTATAGAAAACGTTGTTTAAAAAATTCGCCATTTTTTGCAAGGGCTAGGTATGCCCTAATCATTCATGTACCCAAAATTTGGGGCCATGGTGATTGCTAGTTTGCCTTGGGCATCCAAATGAATTTCTGTCATTGTCTAGGACCAGTCCTAGGAGAAATGCCCTACAGGCCAGACTACTGGACCAAAATTGATGATTAAGCTGCCAAATTAAATTTAACAGGTAAGGCTACATTTTGAATTCAGGGTCCTAGTTCTAGAAATGCTTCTAAGAGGCCTGAATATGACATGCAAAGTCACTGAAATTATGTGACAGAATTTCACTATTCATAACATTTAATTTCAAATCATAATACATCATATGCACGAATCCTAAAGCAGGAATGGACGGAATCTGTTCATCGTCCCCATTAGATCAATGGATGAGATTCGTTTTTCCTGGGCGATGTTTACTGTCGGTTTTCGGCCAGCTAAGCCACCACCACCGCCGGCGGATGTCGCCACCACCTTCGCTAAGGTGAGGGCTAGCGTTTCCCGGCGGTGGGGCCGCCGGAGTTGGCTCCTCCGACGAATCCGGGCAAGAAGAAAAAGCCCGAAATTTCTCGTTTCTCTATCATGGCATCCGGCTCAATTAAGCCCGATATCTCCCTAAATGGATCTAGAATTCTAGTACAGGTAGAGGGGCGGCGAAACGGACCTGGATTGGGGCTTGATGGCGGGTCAGGCAGCGGTTTTCCATGGTGTTGGTGCGCCGGCGAGCTCCTCCCCGATTTCTTGATTCTCCACTGTTTTCCATGCTCCAGCACTCAAGTTCAACTCCTTCTCACTCTCTGAAGTTGATGGAGGGGTTATTTGGGGCTGAGATGGTGTATATGGGGAGTTACAACCAAGGTGAGCTCGGGCTCAGCCTTGGTTGCTCCGCCCCAGCTTGCGAAGTGGCCCTCAGCCCCCAATTTCTTCTGGAATGATGTGAGGAGGCCGGCCAGCACCTCTTGGGCTGAAGGGGTGAAGGCCACATGGCCACCTCTCATCATCTTCCATTTCTCTCTCCTCTTTTTGGGTGATTTCTCCATAATTCCCCTTTGCATGCATTCTCTCTCCTAATTCAAAGGGGTAGGGCTGGTCTTGATCACTTGGGCTGGCCATGGGCCAAATTTTGTGGGCTTGTTCCAAGGAGAGTGAGCTTAGTCTTTATTTTCTTCTTTAGGTCAATTGTGTTGACTATGTTGACTTTGAGTTGACTTGGTCAACCATGGTGGGTGGGCTGACCCCATTTGATGGTCATGAGCTTAGAGGCACCACCCAACTTGGGTTGGGTCAAGGGGGTGCCCTACTTAGGCTAATTGGGCTTATGAGTGTGGGTTTGACCAAATTAAGCCCAAGGTTGACTTGGGTCAACTGGGGTCAAAGTGTTGACCTAGTGACATGCCCTAGGGTCCACTTAGATTGTTTTTAGGGTTAGGGCAATGTGGTGGGGTCATGGTGTGGTCTGGGTTCCTATTTAAGCTAGTTTGACCTAGTTTGACTTTGGTCCTATAGTGGGCCCCACATGGCTACCACCCACTACCTAGGGTCAAACCTAGCTGATCTCCTTAAAACTCACCCCATGCCTAACCCAATCTAAGTTGAGGGGTCCAAAAGTAATATGGGATGTTACAAATTCTAATAAACAAGAAAATAATTTCGTCCCCGAAATTTAAGTTTGGGTCTACGGGGTTCTACTTGCAATAATTTTTAAGAAACTTTAAAACATAAATTGAAAGTACCTGATGCAAATAGCTCCGGGTGTTGCTCCAGCATCATATCCCTCGGCTCCCAGGTGTACTGCTCCCATCCATGGTTGGACCACAGCACCTTCACAAGAGGGACCTTCTTCTTCCGCAACACTCGGATGGTTGTATCATCAATCTGGATCGGCTCCAATCTAACTGATCTGTCAGGCTCTACCGGTCCGGCTGTAGTAGTAATGTGCTGCTACGACCGAAGGAGAGCTCTTCGCAAGGAAGAGACATGGAAGACGTCATGTAATGCACCCAACTCCGGTGGCAGCTGCAGTCGGTAAGCTAAGGGGCCGATCCGCTCCAGGATCAGGTATGGCCCCATGTATCGTGGACTGAGCTTCTTGTGCCTCCGCACCCGAGAGACACCGTGTACTGGACGTATCTTCAAGAAATCTCTGTCTCCAACCTGGAACTCCATCTTCCGGTGCCGAGCATCATAATACTTTGTCTGTCTGCTCTGGGCCTCTAGTAGCCGATCCCTGATCAAACGAATCTGAACCTCAGTATCCTCTATATAATCAGATCCAAGAGCCCTGGTATCCACATCCTGAACCCATGATAGAGGTGTCCGGCATATCCTCCCATAAAGTGCCTCATATGGAGCCATCCTGATGCTAGCCTGGTGGCTGTTATTGTACGAGAACTCAATCAGTGGCAGCAGCCTCTCCCAAGGCTTCCCTGTATCCAATATGCATAGTCTGAGTAGGTCCTCCATGGTCCGGATGGTCCGCTCGGTCTGTTCGTCGGTCTGCGGATGGAAGGCAGTACTAAAAGTAAGCCGATATCCCAAGTAAGCATGCACGGCCCTCCACTCGCTCGAAGTGAACCGACCATCACGGTCCGAAATAATCGTCCTGGGAATGCCATGATATCTGATGAACTGCTCCACAGATAATCTCACCAGAATTGCAACTGGGGCATCCTTCCGAACTGGGATAAAGAGCGCTACCTTGGTCAGTCTATCCACTATGACCCATATAGAATCATGCCCAGAGTGGGAGCGAGGCAATCTGCGTACAAAGTCCATAGCAATGTCCTCGAACTTCAATTCTGGAACTGGCAGTGGCTGTAGTAAACCTCTCGGGCTCTTGCATTCTGCTTTCACACACTGGAAGGTCTCGCAATGGGTCACAAAATCTGTGATCTCCCTGTTCATCCCAGGCCAATACATAGACCTCCGCAAATCTGCCCACATCTTGGTGATGTCGGGGTGCACTGAATATCTGGAGCAATGATCCTCTCTGAGTATGTCATCCCGGATACTGCCCCCTGCTGGTATGTAAATGCGCCCATGTAATCGAAGAAGATCATCCTGTAGCGTGTAGTCCTCAACCTTGCCCATATCTAGGGCACTAAAAATCGGCTGTAATGCAGCATCCAGCCTCTGATGTGTTCGGATGCGCTCCCGTATATCATCACCGCTGATCACGGAGCTCAAATACTCTCGATACACCACTGGTTCGGTGTCAGATACCATGGTAATGTGCATGTCTTCCATCATCCGTAGCAGCTCTATAGACATCATCCGAGGCTCCGGTCCAGAAGTGCCGGCCCTCCTGCTCAAGGCATCTGCTACCATGTTCGCTTTTCCCGGATGGTAGTGTATCTTATAATCATAGTCGTAGAGGAATTCCAGCCATCTCCTCTGTCGCAGGTTTAAGTCCTTCTGTGTATTGATATATTTAAGATTCTTGTGATCTGAAAAGATGTCATAATGAATCCCGTATAAGTAATGCCTCCATATCTTTAGGGCGAATACCACAGCCCCGAGCTCTAAGTCATGTACTGGATAGTTATGCTCATGCTTCTTTAACTGTCTTGAAGCATAAGCAATAACATGTCCATGCTGCATCAGGACAGCACCCATCCCCTGATAAGAGGCGTCTGTGTAGATCTGGAATGCTTCACTCCCGGATGGAAGCGCAATAATGGGGGATGAGATGAGTCGGTCCTTGAGCTCCTGAAAAGTCGTCTCGCACTGCTCTGACCAAACAAAATCTACATCCTTCTTCGTCAAGGACGTGAGGGGGAGTAATATCCTCGAGAACCCCTCCACGAACTTACGATAATACCCTGCTAGTCCCAAGAAACTACGAATGTCGGATGAGGTCTTCGGCCGTGGCCAATCCCTCATTGTCTCTATCTTGGCTGGGTCCACTGCTAATCCAGCCCCACTGATAGTGTGTCCCAGGAAAGCCACCTCCTGCAGCCAGAACTGGCACTTTGAAAACTTTGTGTACATCTGGGACTCCCTCAGCCTCTGCAAGACCAGCGTCAAATGCTCTGTATGCTCTTCCTGAGTCCGGGAATATATCAAAATGTCATCGATGAATACAATCACGAAGCGGTCTAAGAAGGGCTCGAATACACGGTTCATTAGACTCATGAATGCGACAGGGGCATTCGTGAGCCCAAAAGGCATCACCGTGAACTCGTATAATCCATAGCGTGAACTGAATGCCATCTTCGGTATGTCCTCCTCCCTGATGCGGAGCTGGTAGTAACCGGATCGCAAATCTAGCTTAGAGAACTAGAAGGCTCCTTGCAGCTGGTCAAATTGCTCATCTATCCGAGGCAGAGGATTGGTATTGCGGACCGTTAACTGGTTCAGCTCCCAGTAATCTATGAATAGTCGCAATGACCCGTCATTCTTCTTCACAAAGAGAAATGGCGCTCCCCACGATGATGAACTGGGCCGCACAAATCCCGACTCGACTAGCTCCTGAAGTTGAGTCCTGAACTACGCTAACTCCCTGTGAGCCATCCTGTAGGGTGCCCGGGACACCGGCCTCGCTCCCGGTACTAGCTGAATCCTGAAATCCAAGTCTCTGGCAGGTGGTAGCCCGGGCAATTTCTCCGGGAATACATCGGAGAAATCCCGGACCACCGGAATATCTGAAATAGTCGTCTCTGCTCCCACCATTTCAAAGCAGATAAGGTAAACTTCCTCTCCCT
Source organism: Platanthera guangdongensis (assembly GCA_039583875.1). Lineage (NCBI taxonomy): Eukaryota > Viridiplantae > Streptophyta > Magnoliopsida > Asparagales > Orchidaceae > Platanthera > Platanthera guangdongensis. Next base: position 139,188,549 of record CM077166.1, on the reverse strand, counting down.
ACTCGTGGGCCTTCATAGCCTGTATAGAAGATAACAATAGATGGCAGATAGGCTGAATACCTTCGATGATAACATGAGAGTCGCCATGCCTTAGCGTGATCCTCCTGGACGGACAATCTATCTGAGCATGGTTCCGATGTAACCATGTCATACCCAAAATCAAGTCGAAGTCCTGCAGCTTCAGAATAGTTGCTGGCGCCTCAAATGCCTTGCCGCCAATCTCGGCCTCCATATCACAATGTGCAGTGGTCCGCAGCTCTGACCCATCGGGTAGACGCACCCTCATCTCTAGTCCGGGAAATCTCTCCACGCCTTCGAGTCCGTCTATGAAGGCCTCAAATACGAACGAGTGTGAAGCACCCATGTCGAAGAGAGTATGAGCGGGCTTGCCGCTGATCATAACTATGCCTGAGGTTTGTTTACGTTAAAATTAATTGTTACCCTATAGTTCCAGGTACTATATAATTGAAAACTCGAGAAATTTAATAATTAACCTTAAGTACCTGTGATAACCTCCTCGGGGTTCCTCTGCTCTGTGAGGTCCAAGGCGTATATATGCTCCTGCTCGCGTCTCCTGCCGTGATATCCCCGGCCTCGTCCTTGGCCTTGTCCTCGGCCCCGGCCTCGGCCTCGTCCTCGGCCCCGGCCTCGGCCCTGTTATACTGGGGCCACTGGAGGAGGAGGAGGATGGAACCGATGCGGGAACTCCGACCTAATGTGCCCGGGCTGGCGGCATCTGTAACAAACTACCTGCCGGTGGCCCTGGTCATACTGGCTCCTCGGATCATGCATCTGTAGAGGTGGGGGAGCCAATGCTAGAGGAGGCCCCTTCTCCTGCCTGAAGTTGGGACGATGACGTCCCCCACCCTTCTTGTATCTGATAGTCCTGCCTCTCTGAGAGCCCCTGCTGCTCTCTCTTGATGTCGACCCATCAAACGGTCTCTTCCCTCTGCCTTGCACCATCAGCTGGTCAGCCTCAAGCTTTTTTGCCATCTCGATGATCTACCTAGATATGCCATGAGAAATGAACAGCAAGGCCTGCCTCAAATCGTCCCTGAGGCCCTAGTAGAACCTCTTGGCATACCTCCTATCATCGGTATCCTGAATCCCTGCGAACCTGGCCAAATGAGAGATCTCTCTCTGATACTCGATCACCGATCTAGTCCCCTGCCTGAGGTTCACAAAACTCTCCTCCAAGGCATCTCTGTCCGTAGCAGAGACGAAATGATCCAGAAATACATCGCCAAACTCCTCCCATGATATCTCTGACAGCTCCCAGTCCGCATATGTAGACTCCCGCACTGATTTCCACCATCTCTTCGCATGAGCCTCTAGTGTAGAGGTGGATAGAGGTACTGCCTCGCCGACCGGGCAGCTGATGCCTGCTAAAATCTCGTGTATGGCCTCCAGCCATTCCTCCGTCTTTACCGTATCCTCTATCCCACGTTATGTCGGTGGGGACAGGCTCTTGAAGGCACTCAGCCAGCTCGACCCCAGATTTGGCTGTGGAGCCAGGACTTGCTGGTATTTGAAGGCATCCAGGATCGCCGTCAAAGTCTGCCCCATCTCCGTATGTAGGAATGGGGTGGTAGTTGGAGGGAGAGGAGCAACATTTTGCGGCGCGGAGACCTGTGGAGGTTGCATAAGGTTAAGGTTAAAACAGAACTGGCCTAACTCATTGTACTTTGTGGACCATTTTATGTGACTTTTACACATGGGCACACCACTGGTTCCGCTACATAGTTTGTCCGCAAACTAATGCTCGGGCGGGGGTGGTCCCGTGTTGTGGACTTCTTCTCATATGATCGTCGTTCAAGTGATACCAGTTTGTAAGACCCCCCCCCCCTACTAAGGAGGGCTATCGGGTCTTATGCCCAAAACCGCCATCTTACGGTGGCACTAACGCACGAGTTAGTCGACACCACAACACGTCGATCCTGCCGGCTAATACGATCATTTAACCTGTAGGCCAATATGAGAAGAAGAAGTAAAGCGGTACATTATTCCACTAGTCCACAAGTCACATAGTACAAATCATATGTATACAATGAAAAGTACATCAACATAGTCCACAAAAGAGTACAAAAAGAAAGAGTAATAAGGTCTTATGCCCAGTACATCAAATCAACTCTCTCTCAAATGAAAACGGAAGCTATACTAGTACATCAGAACTCGTCACACCTAAGGACGCACCGTAGTGGTAGTAGCCTGCTATAGCGGTATCTGCTCCTCACGTCCTGTCTCCTCGTCGTGCTGGTGCTCCATCTCCACGGGCTCCTAAAAATAGTATGGTCACCGACCATTAGTCAAAAAGACTAAGTCATTTCCTCCGCACCTCGCCCCGCAGCTCCTAGGCACCGAGTGGGAGGACGAAGCGGAGGACAACAAGGGGTAGCAAGGTGGAAGCAGGTGACAGAAACTAAATAGCAGTTGTAATACGTTTTATTATTCTATTCTAGCAGTTCTATATATGGTACAAGAAGGTAAAGAGTAGTACAGTAAAGGAAGTAAAGAACAGCAGTAAGAGCACGTAAATAAACTTTTCTACCACTATACTACCATCACAAAAGTACCCTAACTTATATAAATGCCCATACAAATATATAAGTTAGGATTTCCAGGAAATTTAACTTATCATATAAAAGATCCCATACTAATTTATATGATAAGGATCTGTGAAGCGTATGACCTAATATGAATGAATGTTATGATGCAATTTTATGCACAAGCAAGTGCAACTCACGTACAACAACTCTATGATCACAGACCTTTAGTTCCCACTTTTTGAGAGCTAACATCACTCTCGGGTACCACCGTTGTGGCTACGGCAGCAGCGGAGCGGGCGTCTCCACTTCTAGGCTGGTATGCACATTATCAAGCCTTAGACCCCTCTCATATGCCTCTGTACACGTCCAAGGTGCACTCTAGAGTCTCGCGTACGTACTTTGCTGACAACCCGTCAGTCTTGTTGGGTCGGATGTGCGTTATCGGGGATCGTCCTCCAGACAGCAGTGTAAAACAACCCACTAGCCCCTCTAACCCTCACAACCGCCTGGTGCACCGTACTGCCATCGGTGTGACGAACGTCCAGTACCTCATGCCCCGCCACTATATTTATGCACATTCAAGTATTTCATTCCGAGCCTTCCGCTCGCAGGACCAAACCCGTCCTGAAACCCTCAAACCCAACCTGGGGAGAACGCACAATAGTGCCTTTATACCAATTCCCTCAAACCCTACACGGGTGAGCATATATCATGAAACTCTCCAACCCTACACGGGTGTGCAGGTACAACAAATGTCTTAACCTATTAGACTACTCTTGTCTACGGGTTATTATACTTAGTGATTTAAGGTTAATCCCAGGACTGCCCAGGGTATACCCGGTGAAGGGCTCTCGGGGGCACTAGGAACTACGATGAGATTACGCCCAAAGTTCCCTTTCACAAGGATATTTACTTTAGTTGATGACTACCCATGTTTCACCCCTGCTCTCATTGTTGTTCTGGAACAACCCTAGTGACTTAAGATATTACCGGGAAACCGACAGTCTTCCGTCGACCTCCACTCCGGTTGCTACCTAAAGACTTGCACTTTTTATCCCGTCACTAAGACAATACTACCCACCAGGGATTATTCATATTGCACTCCCTTATTTCTTCTGATAATCAATCCTCTGGTAATCCTCTAAAGTATGCCCTATTTATACTATATGCAGACCATGTCCTATTATTACCCCAAAAATGGAATCTTCCAATCCTTAGGGCCTCTTGCCCCTAACTATTTATCCTAGGGTGGTATGGGCTAATGGAACTATTATATGTATTCTCATAATTTTCCTTGGTCAAATAATTCCTTAATTAAATCTTTTAATTTATTTCCTAGGTCACTTTACACATGAAGTAGTATAATTTAAAATCCACTGACCTAGGTAATTTTTCCTGAGTTGTATATTAATAAACTATTTCTGTCTACAGGGTTTCATAATTTTCCGTTGAATATTTAAACCAATTCATTATTTAATACCAAATCTAAATAGTTTCCATTTTCCAAATGAAGTACAAGGAATATATAATCCAAAATTCCAAGAAAATTACAGAACATATAAAACATTAATTTGAGACTATTGACAGAGTTTCATCAACTTTTATAGTGTAATGTCCTAACAATTCCCATTCTTACATATTTACCAAAATGCCATTATATTAATTTAAACTTTATCAGTACACCCATAAATTTTGAATTACATTGCCAAGACTAATCATACAATTATACAACACTAGAAATATTTCCAAATTTTTCTGAGGTGTATATCCATCAATTCAAGAATAAATGAAATAAGGGTAAAATGGGCATTTCAAGTTATTTTTACTCCAAAAGTTCTTCAAACAGAAAAATCAAATTTTCTTAAGTCAAATATAGACTTATTTTTAACTTGGTAAAGTTTGAGGACTTTTACTCGAGGAAAACCTATTTTCCCAATTTAATTTCAAAATGAGCTATATTTTTAAAAATTCCAATTAATGGGATTTTTGATTCCAAAAATCCCATAATTAATCAGAGGGGTGAAATTTACCCTAATGAACCACAGGAATGAAATTCATGATTTTTGATTGCCTCAATTAGGCTGAATGCACCATATTTAAGTTATTGTTATTGGCACACCAAGGCAATATATAAACCAACGCATGCACGTGGATTTTCCCACATGCAGTGATCCAAATATGCTGAAATTTTTATCATACACCACTGATGTCCCCAAGGACCTACCACCAAAAGTTGAGGCTATGAGGAGTCATATAACTCCAAATATTTCATTTATTTTGTTTTTGATATTATGACCAAACCTATAGAAAAAGTTGTTTCAAAAATTCCCAATTTTTGGCAGGGGCTAGGGATGCCCTAATATGCATGAACCCAAAATTTGGGTCCATGGTGATTGATGGTTTGACTTGGGCATCCAAATGAATTTCTGTCATTGTCTAGGACCAGTCCTAGGCGATATGCCCTACAAGCCAGACTACTGGACCACAATTAATGATTAAGGTGCCAAATTAAAGTTAACAGGTAAGGCTACATGTTTCATTCAGGGTCCAGGTTCTAGAAATGCCTCTAAGAGGCCTGAATATGACATGCAAAGTCACTGAAATTATGTGACAGAATTTCACTATTCATAACATTTAATTTCAAATCATAATACATCATATGCACGAATCCTAAAGCAAGAATGGACGGAATCTGTTCATCGTCCCCATTAGATCAATGGCTGAGATTCATTTTTCATGGGCGATGTTTACTGTCGGTTTCCGACCAGCTGAGCCACCACCACCGCCGGCGGATGTCGCCACCACCTTCGCTAAGGTGGGGGCTAGCGTTTCCCGGCGGTGGGGCCGCCGGAGTTGGCTCCTCCGGCGAACCCGAGCAAGAAGAAAAAGCCTGAAATTTCTCGTTTCTCTCTCATGGCATCGGGCTCAATTGAGCCTAATATCTCCCTAAATGGATCTAGAATTCTAGTACAGGTAGAGGGGCAGCGAAACGGACCTGGATTGGGGCTTGACGGCGGGTCAGACAGCAGTTTTCCATGGTGGTGGTGCGACGGCGAGCTCCTCCTCGATTTCTTGATTCTCCACCATTTTCCATGCTCCAGCACTCGATTTCAACTCCTTCTCACTCTCTGAAGCTGATGGAGGGGTATTTGGGGCTGAGATGGTGTATATGGGGAGATACAACCAAGGTGAGCTCGGACTCAGCCTTGGTTGCTCCGCCCCAGCTTGCCAAGTGGCCCTCAGCCCCCAATTTCTTCTGGAATGATGTGAGGAGGCCGGCCAGCACTTCTTGGGCTGAAGGGGTGAAGGCCACATGGCCACCTCTCATCATCTTCCATTTCTCTCTCCTCTTTTTGGGTGATTTCTCCATAATGCCCCTTTGCATGCATTCTCTCTCCTAATTCAAAGGGGTAGGGATGGTCTTGTTCACTTGGGCTGGCCATGGGCCAAATTTGGTGGGCTTGGTCCAAGGAGAGTGAACTTAGTCTTCATTTTCTTCTTTAGGTCAATTGTGTTGACTATGTTGACTTTGAGTTGACTTGGTCAACCATGGTGGGTGGGCTGACCCCATTTGATGGTCATGAGCTTAGAGGCACCACCCAACTTGGGTTGGGTCAAGGGGGTGCCCTACTTAGGCTAATTGGGCTTATGAGTGTGGGTTTGACCAAATTAAGCCCAAAGTTGACTTGGGTCAACTGGGGACAAAGTGTAGACCTAGCGACATTCCCTAGGGTCCACTTAGATTGTTTTTAGGGTTAAGGCAATGTGGTGGCGTCATGGTGTGGTCTGGGTTCCTATTTAAGCTAGTTTGACCTAGTTTGACTTTGGTCCTATAGTGGGCCCCACATGGCTACCACCCACTACCTAGGGTCAAACCTAGATGATCTCCTTAAAACTCACCCCATGCCTAACCCAATCTAAGTTGAGGGGTCCAAAAGTAACATGGGATGTTACAAAGGGTTTGGTGAAAATGTCTGCTCTCTGTAAATCAGTAAGAATATGGATTAGGATAATTTTCTTTTTGTCTACACTATCTCTACTGAAATGATGTCTTATATCAATATGTTTATTCCTACTATGGTGAACTAGATTCTGTGCTATAGCAATAGCACTAGTATTATCATAAAATAATGTTGAATTATTTAAGTTGACACCATAGTCTAGGAGTTGGTTTTGTATCCATAACATTTGTAAACAGCAGCTGCTAGCAGCCATATATTCTGCCTCTTCAGTTGATGTAGACATAGATGTTTTCTTTTTACAAAACCAAGAGACAAGCCTCATACCCAGGAACTGGTAAGTTCCAGAGGTACTCTTCCTATCGACTCTACATCCAGCATAGTCAGCATCTGAGTATCCAGTTAACTCAAACTCTGACTCTACAGGATACTAGAGTCCTAGATTTGGGCAACTCTTTATATATCTCAAAATTCTTTTTAAGAAAATAAGGTGAGATTCTTTAGGGTTCACTTGAAACCTAGCACAAAGGCATGTGACAAACATGATATCAGGTCTGCTAGCTGTTAAGTATAATAGGGATCCAACAATTGCCCTATAATGTTTCTGATCTACAGGTTTCCCTGCTGCATCAGAATCCACAACGGCATTGGTTGTCATAGGTGTTTTCATTCCTGAAGCATCACCCATCCCAAACTTCTTAATAAGCTCTTTAGCATACTTAGCTTGGGAGAGGAAGATACCATCAGGGAGCTGCTTCACTTGGAGACCAAGGAAGTAGGAAAGCTCACCCATGCTACTCATCTCAAATTTGGAATGCATGAGGTCAGCAAACCTCTTGCATAATTTGGGATCAGTAGATCCAAAGATGATGTCATCCACATATATTTGTACTAACAATATTTGGTCCTTATGATGTCTAGTGAAAAGAGTTTTATTTATTGGTTCCTCTTGTAAATTTATGCTATAAAAGAAAGCTTGATAAGGTCTCATACCAAGCTCTTGGAGCTTGCTTTAAACCATAGAGAGCTTTATGCAATTTAAATACAAAAGAGGGTTGAGTTAGAGAGATAAAACCTGGAGGTTGTTCCACATAAACCTCTTCTTGAAGCACTCCATTCAAAAATGCACTCTTGACATTCATTTGGAAAACTTTGAATCTCCTGTGAGACGCATAGGCAAGGAATATTCTTCTGGCCTCTAACCTTGCAACAGGGGCAAAGGTTTGGTCATAGTCAATTCCTTCCTCTTGCCTGTAGCCTTGAGCAACAAGCCTAGCCTTGTTTCTCACTATGTTTCCTTGAGCATCTAGCTTGTTTCTGTAGAACCATTTGGTTCCAATAACTGGGTAGTTATGAGGTCTTGAAACCAAATCCTAAACTCTACATCTCTCAAACAGATTTAGATCCTCTTGCATTGCAATGATCCAGTGGGGATCTTGCTCAGCTTTATGGATGGAGAGAGGTTCAATCTGAGAGAGAAAACAGGCATGCATCAAGTCTTGGTTGAGTTGATTCCTTGTCTGTACACCTGATGAAATGTCTCCAATCAATTGAGATCTAGGGTGATCTCTAAGTGTGACAAGATCATTAGGTGGAGTTTGTTCAGCAACAGCTTCTATAATTAATTCCTCTTGAGGAATGTTATTAGCTGTTGAGGGAGGTTCAACCACTTCCACTTGATTTTCTTCTTCACTGTCTTCAGCAACCTGTGGAGAAGGATGGGTTGACACCACTTGGGTAAGGTTTAGTCCATCCATAGACTCACACAGTTGTGGAACCTGCAAAAAGCTATTGGTAGAAATCTCTTTCTCCTTATAAGACATGCTAGCTTCATCAAAAGATACATGGACTGACTCTTCAATTTTAAGAGTGCATTTATTAAAAACCCTATAGGCCTTGCTTACTTGGGAGTATCCTAGAAAAATCCCTTCTTCAGCCTTAGCCTCAAACTTTCTAATATATCTTTTGTTGTTTGTGTGAATATAGCATATGCAACCAAACACTTTAAAATATGTGATCTTAGGTTTCTTCCCTTTAAGTAATTCATAGGGGGTCTTATTTTTCAGCTTATGTATAAGGCTTCTATTCAGGACATAGTTAGCAGTGTTTACAGCTTCTGCCCAAAAGGATAGAGGCATGTAAGCATCTGCCAATAATGTGCCTGCAGATTCAATGAGTGTCCTATTTTTCCTTTCAGCTACCCCATTTTGTTGGGGAGTTCTAGGAGCTGAGAAGCACTGCCTGATACCTTCCATCTCACAGAACTCATGCATAAGAAGAGACTCAAACTCTGTGCCATGATCACTTCTGATCAATGCAATATGAGTAGAGAACTCAATCTATATGGTCCTGAGAAAATCTGTAAGAACCTTGACTGTATCTGACTTAGTTTTCAGAAAGGCTACCCAACTGAATCTGGAGAAGTCATCAACAATTACTAAAGTATAAGACTTCCCTCCTAGGCTTTGTACTGCAATGGGTCCAAATAGATCCACATGAAGCAAATACAAAATCCTAGGTGAATCACTCTTATTAATGGATTTGAAGCTAGTTATAGTTTGCTTGCCTAATTGACAAGTCCTACATAGAATTTCTTTCTTGTAGGGGCCAGAAGGTAAACCTCTAACAAGGTTGTCTTTAGATAACCTAGCTATATTCTTAAGGTTTACATGACCTAATCTTTTATGTCATAACTCATTTTGGTTACTAGTGATATTGAGTAAACAAACATCAGTTTTGGCAGAAATAAAATCTACTAGATATATGTTACCTTGTCTAATTCCAATTAAAAAAGTTTTGTTTTCATTATTAATAATAGAACAGCAGTTAGAGTTAAAGTGTACCTGATAACCTTCATCACATAATTGGCTTATGGATATTAGGTTATGTTTGAGTCCTCTTACATACGTTACTCTCTTGAAGGTAACTGTTCCAATCTTTACTGCTCCATATCCTTCAGACTGGCCACTATTTGAATCACCAAAGATCACCTTTGGTCCTAGCTTGGACTTGTAATTAGATAGATTGTCCTTGATTCCTGTCATATGCTTGGAGCAACCACTGTCCAAGTACCAGATCTAACTCACCCTTGGACAGCTTTTCACCTGTACCTGTAATGAAAAACAAAACTCAATTGTTCTTAACCCAGGTTACCTTGGGTCCTTTATTTTGTTGAAAAGAAAAGCTGGAGATAACTGACAAAGTATGTTGAGATTTATAACCTAAGGGGTGATATCTCCTAGGTGGAATAACCCAATCAGCTACTGGATTGAATGGTTTATTAGTTGGCTTAGAATTTCTGTAAGAGAAATGATTTATGTTTGGTCCTTCTGGGTTCGATGAATTCTTGTAAGTTCGTCGACCAGAGTTTGACAAATAGTGCTGAGATTGTTGATCTCTGCTCAGAGAATGACAATAGTGATTTTCTACGCCCCATGTTCATCGACCTCTGCTCGACGAACCATACAAAGTTCGTCGATCGCAGTTAGACGAATTGTTATAACTGAAGTTTGTGTTCAGCGTTTGTCGATCTGGGTTCGACGAATTGGCCACATTTCGTCGATCTGAGTTCGATGAATGTTGCTGAACCTTGTTTTTATTAGCTGTTTTCTGATTTGTATTGCTCTTGTATATGGGTATTTTCTCTTTTCCTTTGGCAGAAACAAATTTAATGGGTGTGGTAAGAATATTTTTCTTAATTATGGGGGGCAAACCTGATGATGCACCCAAGCCCAGCTTGCCATTTAATCTGACATTTACTGTTCTTGTTATGTCCATCAGCTTGAGACTTCTTCCATTGAGAGATTGCTCAAGTTATTTGGCCTCACATAAATCAGATTTTAATTTAATTATCTCTTCATGTGTTAAAGTTAGTTGATCTTTTAGTTTAATATTTTCTAAGTTAACAGATTCAAGATTTTCTAGTCTTTCTCTAAGGGTTTTTATTTCTTTTTCTGAATTAATTAAATCTAAACACATAGTTTTGAATTCAATTTTAAATAAATCAGAATTAAAATCAAAGCTTGAAAGAACCTGATCTGCCTCTGAGTCTGAGGCTGCCTCATCTTCAGATTCTCCTTCTGATCCTGAACAGCTCCTAGAGGCATCAATTACATAAGGCAAACCTCCTTGGATCTTGCTTCTTCCTCTTCTTCACTTGAGCTGGAAGAGGATGATTCTTCTTCAGTATCACTCCATGTTTCAGCAAGAAAGCCCTTGTCTTTCTTTTTGTACTTGCTTGAGGAGGGTCTGCTGCTATGTTTTCTCCTGTAGTCCTTTTCTCTTCTTTTCTCCTTCTTCTGGTTTTCTGGACATTCAGATATGTAGTGTCCAGGCTTTCTGCATCCAAAGCACACAATCTCCTTGGTTGGTGTCTTGTCAAATTTGGGCTTATCATCCTGCCTGGATGATTTTCTTCTGAAATCCTTTCTAGCCATCTTATAAAATCTTTTTGCAAAGAGGCTCATGAGTTCCTTATTGGATGTTGAGGTCTCACTTTCCTCAGATGCTTTGAAGGCTATACTGTGATCCTTTCTAACTGGAGTTATAGACTTCTATTTAGCTGCTTCTCTTGATTTAATCAACTGCTCATAAGACTTTAATTTGCCTAGCAGAGATTCAGTTGATATCTCATTTAGGCTTCTGGCTTCTTTGATAGGCCAGATTCTTGAGTCCCAAGAGCTAGGGAAGCACATCAAGATTTTCTCATTCACCTCTGTCAGGGTGATGTCTTTATCCAAGGTTTTAAGCTCATTGATGATTGAGCTCAACCTGTTGTACATTTCAGCCACTGATTCAGCCTCATCCTTTTTAAAATTCTCATACAAGGATATGAGATTTGATCTCCTGTCTTTCCTTTCATCAGCTGAACCAGCTACCATTTGGTTGAGGGAGTCCCAAATGTACTTGGCTGAGGTGCACTCAACCACCTTCTGAAATATGTCATCTGACGTAGTCTGAGCCAAGATGTTCATTGCTTTTGTATCTGCAATTTTTGCTTTCTTGTAGGCATCATTATTCTCTGAAGGAGGTACTGTAGTCATGTTGGTAGAGGTGCTTGTAGAAGCTACAGGTGCTGGAGGTACTCCTGTCAAGATGGAAGCAAAAATATCTTCATCAATAGAGTTCATATATAGTTTGATTCTTGCCTTCCAGATGGCAAACCTGTTAAGATTGCATACTGGAGGTCTGATGCTTGCATAATCTTTGTTTTGAGCCATTTCTGTGAACAAATAAATCTAATAACAAAAACAAAACAATCAGATCTAACAAGAGGGATCTCTATGGTTCAGGTGTTAGCCTGTACAACCAATTAACCTCTCAAGGTGTGGTAGATTAACCAACCTCCCTCTGATATCAATTGAAAGTGCAGGTAGATCTGAAATACTCTAGATGGGGGTGAATAGAGTATTATGCTCTCTTAAAAAATTCTTTACAACTTTTGTTGTAAAGCTAGGTGAACAGGTAATCAAACAAAGTAATAAGCACAGCAACCTAGTAAATCATAGAACACAGCCAAAACAAAAGAAAGAGGGCAACCAGATGACACAAGAAATTTATAGTGGTTCCCCAACCTGGGTACATACACTCTTCTACCACCCTGGTAGGAATCCACTCAGATTTTTGATTAGGTGCCTGACACCAATGAGCTTTTGTTCAGGTGCTCAAAAACCAAAACATCAAGTCTTTTGGTAGGAGACTTGCAAACAGGAATAATTTTGAAGGGAATTAAAACCCTGTACAGAAGATGGAAATGGGTGATGGTGTCTTTTCTTTCTCAATAACAACTGAGAAGACTTGTGGATTGATTTCAGCAGATTGCTCCCCCTGAGATCTTGAATGTATAAGGAAATCTGGAGCACTGCTTCAGGTTGACAGGTCTTCAAAGAACTGGATTTCCTTGACCAGAGATTGCTTCAGGAACTTCTTTGACAGATAGAGATTGTTGTCCTTCTGAAGTTGTCCTGGAGGATTGAAGGAAGAAGACTCCTGATAGTGATTGAATGTTCTTCTTCTTCTTGATGTTCTCTGGTTAAGGCTGATTGCAGTATGAAAACTATTGATTTCTATAAGATTGTTCTTGAGTACTATGTCTATCTATGTCTGTAGTACTGCTTAATCCTTTCTTTTCTGACTTGAGACTGACTGAAGAACATTCAAAAATTGAAACCTAGAGCAGTAAATGCAATCGGCCTGGGAATGGAGCGGCAATCAATAATTTCCCTAACTGTCCCATGGAAAAACAGCATGTAATAATCCATGATCAATGCTCGTTCTAACGGTAACATTCCGAGAAGATTGGGCATTAATTACTCAGGATTCATCGCCAAGAAAAGGGATGAAAACTGGAGAAGACCTAATCTGGAATCGTCGAATGAAGAACAGGGATCGTCAAGCTGAGTTCACAGTTCATCGAGCTGAGCTGATGAGTTCGTCGACCAGATAATAGCATATAGTCTTCAAGGGAAACTTTTCAATTCTGCTACAATATTCATCGAACTGACAATCTTCATTCGTCGAGCTGACAATCATCATTCGTCGAGCTGAGATCCATAATCGTCGACCGAAGAATGATTGTGGACTTAGAATCTGAGAAGTCTCTGACTGAGAAGGATTCAGATCGTAGACCAGAAATCGTTGAGCAGAGTACTGAATTCGTCGACCTGAGAAGTTGACTTCGTCGACCTAAGAAGTTGTGAAATTGAGGTCCAAGTTCGTCGAGCTCAGATTCTTGTTCGTCGACCAAAGCCTGAAGCTGGACTTAGAAAAATCTGGAGTTGAAGAGTCCCAATTTTCATCGAACTGAGAACAATGATCGTCGAGCTCAGCGTAGAGAAATGTCTCAAGATCGTCGAGCTCATAAAGCCTTTCGTCGAGCTCATAACGTCTTTCGTCGACCTGAGTTCGACGAACGTCGAACTCATTTTACTTAGTCTAGAAATCTTCTAATTCTTGAGTCTTTGATAGTCTGGAGGATGGCAGGTCCATCTGAAGTTGACTCTAAGGACTTGGCCTAGACTCTATGAAAGATATATTACCTAAACACCTAGAGGGGGGGGGTGAATAGGTGATCTAATTCTTTTTAACTTTTTATGGCAGCAATCAGTTAATTTCACAGAATTCTATCTACTATAACACAGAACATATGTAATAATCACAGCCAACAACAATCACACAGTAGACATAGAGTTTTATAGTGGTTCCCCAAGCTTTGGGTACATCCACTTTCCCCCTTCGCCTATCTAGTAGTGTACTAGATTCGGCCAAACTCCTCCACTATCTCAGAACCCAAACTGGTTCCTACACCTCAGGCCCAAGGCCCTACAACTCAGCTTTTCCACAAAGCCTACACTCAGCCACAAAGGCCTACACTCAGCCACCCAGGCCTACACTCAGCCACCAAGGCCTACACTCGGAGATTTCTATCTCCTACACTCAGGCTCTCAAGCCCTACACTCAGCCTTTATAATTATAGGCTTACAAAACTCAGATCCAAAGGATCCTACAAGATAAAAATGATTAAACAATGGTTAAATCAGCAACCCAAAGACAAGAGAGGGGAGTTGTGAGTTTCTTGATGAGTTCTTGGAAGAACTCAGCTGGAATCAATCTGACTTAGCTTTCTTCAAAGCTTCTTGAAAGTAGAACTCAATAAGACTGACTCCTTCTACAGTTGATCCTTGATCTCTGCTTCTTAAGATCCAGAATAAATCTGAACCCTTCTTCTCAGCCTAGTTCCAACGGCTGATTTCTTCGATGGAGCTCTCTCTCTCCAACTTCTTAGATCTTCACTTGATAGCTAGATCTTCTTGTTTAAATCTGAACTTGGACTTGTGTTCAATCTCTTCAACAACTAATGATTTGACTTCTTCAATCTCTTTTCTGTAGACAGCATAGGCCTATTTATAGGCCTTCTTCAAGATAACCGGCTGGTCCGGTCCATAACTGAATTCTGACAACTCTGACAGGTGCTGTAGACCGGCTGGAATGGCAGCTGTCAAGTCATCCAGTCAGTTCTTCAAAATGCTATAACTGTCTTTACGTGTCGAGACTTTCTGTCTTTAAGTATCGACACTTATAGACCAAGTGTCGACACATGTTGTCTAAGTGTCGACACTAGTCTACAAGGTGTCGACACAACTTCTTGTGTTGTTGATTCTTAACTCGATACTGCTTCTTCTTCATGTGTCGACACTGAAATTGAGTGTCGACACAAGTACTTGTTCTTCAGAATTTTGCTGAATTCTTCTAAGTGTCGACACATCTCCTTTGTGTCGACACATCTTTATGTGTTGAATCTGTTAAGTGTCGACACTGCTTCTTGATGTCGACACAAGTCTTCAATGTTGATACTTGTTGAGTGTCGACACAGCTCCTTGTGTCGACACTTGATTCTTCTGTTGAGACTTCAGCTGAGTGTCGACACATTCCCTTAGTGTCGACACTTGTACTTAGAATATTTTGTTGATCTTGCTGTTCTTTGCTAAGTGTCGACACAGCTCCATGTGTCGACACATTCTTCAAGTGTTGAGTCTTCAGCTGAGTGTCGACACATACTGTCTTGTGTCGACACTTTCTTTAAGTGCTGACTCTTTTGTTGAGTGTCGACACATTGTTCTGGGTGTCGACACTTACTTCAAATGTTGACTCTTCTGTTGAGTGTCGACACATTGTTCTGGGTGTCGACACTTACTTCAAGTGCTGACTCTTGCTGAGTGTCGACATAGCTCCAAGTGTCGACACTTTCTGGTGTAGACATAGTTCTTCTAGGTGTCGACACAGCTTCTTGTGTCGACACAGCTTTACTGCACTTTTCTTCACTGAGTGTCGACACAGCTCCTTGTGTCGACACTTTCTGTCTGGTGTCGACTCAGCATCCCTGGTGTCGACACAATGACTCCAAGTGTCGACACTGCTTGCCTGGGTGTCGACACAAGTCTTCTTAAGTGTCGACACTTTCCCTCTGGGTGTCGACACATGGACTTAGAAACTTTTTCATCATTTCCTGCAAATACTTAACCTGCACAAGGTAACTCAAAATACATCAAATACATTTTGATGTATATCATTGAGTTGGGTGAGGCTTCTTCAAATCAGGTACATTTAGACCAATGTACCCAACAATCTCCCCCTATTTGGAGAAGTCATAACCCTTAGTCAATGATATACACCATTCATAATTAAAAATTACAAAATGATGTAAAGCAGGATTATATACAGCAGGGTAAACATAAACATGTATTAATCACACATGTATACAAATATATCATCACAGAACAATATGAAATAGACATAGACATCATCACAGAACAAATATGAAATAGTTTTAACATATAACACATTGTTCTAATATCTGTCATATTCATTTTCAGAAGTTCACAAAATGTTTTACATCAAAAAAATTACAAAGTAAACTTCAAGAAAATTCTAAATCTATTTCAGTTCTGGCTCCTTAATCACTATTCTTTTGCCAACTTGAACTTTAGCTTGAACAGGAGCATCAGTAACTTCAGCATCAGCAGGCTTCTTGCCTTTCAAGTCTTTCTTCTTAAGCTCTTCTGCTTTAATATTCTGCCTTTCAAAGTAATGGTATGGCTTTGGAAAGTACTTGCTAGGCTCCAGAGCAGTAGGAGGTAGCTTTCTCATCTTGGCCTTCCTTCTATGTTGAACTATGGCCTCCTGCCTTGATTCATGTTTCCTCCATTCAGTTTCAGAGAACCATTTGTTCCTGTCTTGAATGTTATCCTTGGCAGCTTTCCAGGCAGTTAATATAATGTTTCTAGAGGTAGGGCTCCACTGCTCAAAGTCTGGCCTTTGTTCAGCTTGTTCCCTAAACCTCTTCTTAGAAAGTCTAGTCTCTTCTTCTTTTTGTAGAGCTTCTTCTTCTTTCTGAAGAGCTGCTTGCATAGCTTCAGATATAGGCTGAACCACATTTTCCAGAATGACATTAGACTTCCCTTCAGTTGGGCTATACATGTGATGAATATCAGCTTGCACCATTTCAAAATCTGGAGGAGGATAGATAACTTGAGCCACTTCTGGTTGCTCCACTCCTAAATAGGCAGGCTGAATTCCAGATTCAGCAACATTGTCATCATCACAAAGAGGAGGATAGCCCAGTGTAGCTCTGATGGAATTAGATATCCATTTGGCATGATCAGAGCTAGCTTTGACTAAAACTCTCTCCCCCTTTATGACTTCTCTAGCCATGTGATCTCTGACATCATCCTTATGGAATCTGATTTGACTATCCAAGTATCTGACTCCATCTTTAAAGAAAGGTTTGAGCTTATTAAGTTGTTCAGATATGGCCTTTTGGGAGTCTTGAATGGCAGTCTTAACAGCAGTGATTTCTTCTTGAAATACTTTGTCAAATTCAGCTTTAACAACAGCAGTAGAGGTAGAAGGTCCAGCACCTATATTCTTTAATTCTGTGACAATTGCATTATGAGATGCTGTCAGATTGTCATTCATCCTGAGTTGATTTTCAAGTACATAACCTTGCTTCACAGCTATGTCATCCACCTGTGCTTTTATCTTCTCCTGGTGTGTTGCCAAGTACACCACTGCATTTCCACCCTTGTGAAAACAGTCTGTCATCTCCTTCTTGTTAAGATTCATCTCAAATCTTATGGATTTAATATCCTGGGCCAGATCAAATTGCAATGATTTCTGCCCTTCATCCACATACTTCTTTATTGCCTGCCTGTGCTCATCCAATTTAATTTGCATTGCCACCATTAAAGCACTATAATCAACTAATGGTGTTTGCTGAACTATAGGGTGTGGTGCAATAGATTGTAGAGCCTTCTTATAACTTTGGCTCCTTCTTTTGAATACATAAAGTTTATGCTTCTTAGCCCTGGTAGCCTCCTCATCTTCAGATGCTGAGGAGCTGGCAATGTCAACCCTCTCCTTTGGTGGTTCTTCAGCAGCTTGGGGCTTGTTAGGCTCATGCCTTGTAGGCTCTTCATCAATTGGTACCTGCTCCCCCTCAATTGGAGCATTCTCCCCCTTAGCAGCAGCAGTTTCCTTGTCAAAATCCTCTTGATCCAGATTTAGAAATAAATCTTCCATGGTAAACTCTTGTGGAGACTGAGCAGGAGAAATTATGGTCTTTTCAACCACTGGATCAGGAACTATTGGAGTTGCAACAGATGTGTCTTCCAAGACAGCATCTGGGACTTGGTGATCCAGCTGAGTTTGCTGATGAACATCAGACAAATCAGTATCTTCTATAGGAAAATCTAAATTATTGAGTTCAGTGATTACCTCTAGGATAATGTTAGTTGCTTGTTCACTTTCCAGTGTAGTGGGTTCATCTACAACTGGTAGCTCCCCCGGGCTTTGATCCTTGTGTATGGGGCTAGCTTGAGGTAGCTCCCCCTGGATCTCAGCATCATCTTGAGGAGCTGGAGACTTCACATCAGGCTCTTCCTCATTCTCATCTGGAGTGAAGACAACCTGTTCTTCACTATCTGAGCTGCTAGTGGACTCTTGAGCCACTGGGGCAATTTTCCTTTTCTTCTTAAGTGGAATCTCCTTCTCAGAAACTATCTTCTCAGGGGTTGGCATTTCCTTAGTCAATACCCTGTCCCATCTAGAGAATATTCTTAAATCCATCTTCCTCATATGGTTTATCTTGCTTCCAGCAGCCTGATGCATAACCTCTGGTATGGTACCAGCTAGGTATAGACTTAAAATTCTGCCCAGGTTGGGCTTCTTCAAGCTTTCCTTAATCTTCTCATAAACTACCATAGACCAGTCAGTTTGTAGAGAGAAGATTATCCTTGTCATAATACTAAACATATAGGCAGACACTCTGTCATGCCCTCCTGGCTTGCTGAGTATGACTTTGCCAACAATCTCTGAAAGGAATTTCCCTTGATTGTTCATTCCCTTCCTAAGAAACACTGATCCAAGCTTCATCTTAGGATCCAGTCCACACCAGGTTAGAGCTTCCCTGGTCTTTGTAGTTGTAACCTCATCTTCCTCTTTAATTCTTGGTAGTTGTAGAATCTTCCTCAGACTTTTAGGTGACACTTTCACCTTCTCACCATGAACCCTGGATTTGATTTTGAATCCAGTTTCATCTATCTTAGCTCCATTGAGGAATTCTAGTACCTCTTTCTTACAGATTTTAGTAGGTTCAGACACCAGAAATTCTAACCCTGAATCGGCTACTAGGGTTACGACAGTCTGGATTTCTTGATCAGCATCATTGAAAGCACCGCGTACCAGCTCGTATCCTTCGTTGACGTTCTCTTCCAGCTTAGGTGCCATTAGGGTTTGTAAAATTTGTCTTGAGAGAAGAGAGGTGTCGACACAGAAGTTTGGTCTCGAAACTTTGAAAGCGTGTCGACAAACTAAGGCAAAACCCTATTTATACCTTTCTAATTTTGAAGATGAACAGGCGGGACAGCTAACTTAAATTGTGTCGACACTGACAATAAGTGTCGACACTGACTTATAATGTCTCGACACATATGTGTCGACACAAGTTTAGTCAACAGTTTTTATGTGTCGACACTTGTTTATGTGTCGACACCACACAACTCGACACATAGTCGAGACCTTACTTAGAAAATTCTGAGTAAAACTTAAGTGTCGACACCACTTTGGTTGTGTCAACACCAACTTATCATGTGTCGACACTAATATTCTGAAGTGTCGACACTAACTTTCTAGATGTGTCGACACTTTTTTCCTGAAGTGTCGACACCTACTTTCTGTGTCGACACAGATATCTCTATGTGTCGACACCTTTTTACTTAGCCAATTTTTGTCAATTCTGTAAACTTACTCTAAGTTTATCATTCCTAGTTCAATCTTAAACCTATTGAACTTAGCTTCTTCTAGGGCTTAGTATACATATCAGCTAGTTGTTCATCTGTCTTAACATATTCAAGTAAAATATCTTCTCTTTCTACATGCTCCCTAAGAAAATGATATTTAATTTCAATATGTTTTGTTCTACTATGGGATACAGGATTATTGGCTATTAAAATAGCACTAGTAGAATCACAGAAGAGTGGAGTTCTACTTACCTGAAATCCATAGTCCTCAAGCTGATGTTGTATCCACAGAAGTTGAGCACAGCAACTTCCTGCAGCCACATACTCTGACTCTGCAGTGGAGATAGCCACACTGGTTTGCTTTTTGCTACTCCATGAAATTAGTCTCCACCTAGGAATTGACAGGTTCCAGTAGTGCTTTTTTTATCTTCTTTGCATCCTGCAAAGTCTGTATCTTAATAACCTGTTAGTTCAAAATCCCTATTCCTAGGGTATCAGAGGCCTAGATAGGGAGTGCCCTTTAGATATCTCAATATTCTTTTGACTGCTGTCAAATGAGACTCTTTAGGGCAGGCTTGATACCTTGCACAGACACATATAGCATACATGATATTTGGTCTACTTGCAGTCAAGTATAATAGGGAGCCAACTATCCCTCTATACAAGGTTTCATCTACAGGTTTCCCTGCATCATCCTTGCTAAGAGACATACTTGACCCCATAGGAGTCTTCATGGTGTACTGGATGAATCCATACCATACTTCCTTATGAGTTCTAGGGTGAACTCGGACTGACATATGGATAAACCATTCTCAGTCTGTTTAACTTGGAGACCCAAGAAAAACTTCAGCTCTCCCATACTACTCATCTCAAATTGACCTTGCATAAGTTTTGCAAACTTTTTGCAAAGGCTGCTTTCAGTAGACCCAAATATGATGTCATCTACATATATTTGGACTAGTATAACTTTGCCTCTAGATTCCCTAAGGAATAGAGTCTTATCTATTTTCCCCCTTGAGAACTTGTTCTCAATGAGGAAACTAGATAGGGTTTCATACCAAGCCCTAGGGGCTTGCTTTAACCCATATAAAGCTTTCCTAAGTCTATAGACATGATTAGGTAAAGTTGAATCAACAAAACCTAAAGGTTGTTCCACATAGACTTCTTCTTTAAGATTACCATTTAGAAATGCTGACTTGACATCCATTTGGTAAACTTTGAATCCTTGATAGGTTGCATAGGCAAGAAACATCCTTATGGCTTCCAGTCTGGCTACTGGAGCAAAGGTTTGATCAAAGTCAATACCCTCTTCTTGCCTATATCCTTTAGCAACCAGTCTTGCTTTATTCTTAATGATGACCTCTTGTTCATCCATCTTATTCCTGTAGATCCACTTGGTTCCTATTATATTATGGTCTTTAGGTTTAGGAACTAGTTCCCAGACCTTGCACCTCTTGAACTGATTAAGCTCTTCTTGCATTGCTTCAGTCCATTGTGGATCTAGTATGGCTTCTTCAAACTTCTTAGGTTCAACTTGGGATAGAAAGCTGGAGTAGACTGCTGCATTCAGGTTTCTGCTCCTTGTTTGTACCCCTTGTCTTGGATCTCTAATAATCTGCTCTACTGGATGATCTCTAAGATGCCTATTGGCTGGAGGCATCCTGACTTCTGGTTGAACCTCTTCAGTTTCATCATCTTGCTGTACTCCTTGTACTTCTTCTGCATTTGGTACATGTAGTTCTCCCCCTGGACAACAGCCACTGTCTTCTACTTGCTGTCTTGCAGTAGATTCTTCTTCTAGAGTGAGCTTGTCCATCTTCTTTGTTAAACCTGTGGGGCTGCATACACTACTAGACAACTCATTATTAATAATTCTAGTCTCATCAAATACTACATGTATAGTTTCTTCTACAACTTGAGTAGACAAGTTGTAGACTCTATAAGCCTTACTATTGTTGTTGTACCCAACAAAAATTCCCTCTTAGGACTTGGCAGCAAACTTAGTCAAGTAATACTTTCCATTGTTAATTATGAAGCATTTGCAACCAAAGATCCTGAAGTATGATAGATTTAGTTTCCTGCCTTTCACAATTTCATAGGGGGTCTTGTTGAGGCCTTTAGTTATGGTAGCCCTATTAATAACATGGCATGCAGTATTGACTGCTTTAGCCTAGAAATATTCTGGTAGTGATGTATCACTTAATACGGTCCTACCAGCCTCAATCAAGGTCCTATTCTTCCTCTCAGCAATGCTATTTTGCTGAGGTGTTATAGGTGAAGAAAATTCTTGAAATATCCCAAAGTCTTCACATAGTTTTGTCATGCTATCAGACTGAAACTCAGTACCATGGTCACTTCTTATTTTGACCACTATACTATTTAGTTCATTCTGAATTTGCTTGACAAAGCTATAGATGACACTAGGTGTTTCAGATTTCTGTCTTAAGAAGAACACCCAGGAAAACCTTGAGTAGTCATCTACAACTACAAAGGTATAGACCTTCCTACCTAGGCTGTGAACTGGCATTGGACCAAAAAGATCCATATGCAAGAGGTATAAACACCTCACAGCATCTTTGTTTTCTATGCTTCTAAAGGTGGATCTAGTCTGCTTGCCCTTTTGACAAGCTGAGCAAATACCATCTTTAACACACTTAACTTGAGGACCATTCCTCACTAACTCTTTGCTAAAGAGTTTGCCAATAGTCTTGTAGTTAAGATGGGCTAGCCTCTTGTGCCATTTGACATAATGAGAGACTGTCTCATCAGCTACAAGACACACTGGAGAACCATTGTTCTCAACCATAATGTCTAAGCAATAGACATTCCTCTTCCTATAACCTGTCAAAATGATCTCTTGATCAGTTGACCTCATGATATGACAACCATTTTTAACAAATGAGATGTCATACCCTACATCACTTAATTTACTTATACTTATTAGGTTGTGTTTCAACAATTTAACATAAGCCACTTGAGTAATGGTAACTAGGTTACTAGAAATGTTACCAAATCCTTTGATGATTCCTTTTTCAGAACCACCAAAGGTGACTTTTGGACCATCTTTTATTGGAATGTAGTCCCTTAGTAATCCCCTAGTTCCAGTCATATGTTTGGAACATCCACTGTCCAAGTACCATGTTGGGTTATGGCCACTGGACTCACCTGCAAAACAGATTAATGAACCTTAGAACCCAAAGTATTCTTGGGTCCTTGGTACTTATTAGTTTGCAACTTGACAAAGCTACCTACTGGTTTTCCAATAGGCAGTTTGCTACACACTTTGGCACTAGCATTGTGCCAACAGTCCATTGCAAAGTGGCCAACCTTGCCACAGCACCAACATTCAAACTTATTGTACCTTTGCTTAGGTACTGTCTTTGCTGTCTTATCTACAGCTGACTTGTTGAATGTTGGGGCTTTGCCCTTGGACTTGGACTTGGACTGCTCAGTCCTTGCAGGTTTAATAAAACCCAGTCCAGCCTTGCCTTTGTGATGAACAAATTCATCAATTAAAGGTAGCACTAACTTAGGTTTAGAAAACCTAGCAACAAGCTCTCTCTCCTTCTGAAGATTAATCTCCAGACTCTTGATTTGATCATTTTTAAATGATATAGTACCCATCTGAATCACTGTTATATGCTTCAGCCTGACTATCTTATTAAGCTTTTGATCAAATAACTTCTCAGAATCTGTTGCAGCAGCTTTGAGATCAGCAATTTCCTTTGCCTGACTTTTGGCTAGGGATTTGCTCTTCTTATAAGCTTGCAACAGTACTTTATATTCATCTATCAGCTGATGAATATCTTCCTCAGACTCAGATACACTCTCTTCACTAGATGATGATGAATCTGATTCTGTACTGGCACAAGAAACTGAACTTAAAGATGAACTTTGTACCTTACTGGGTCCTGGCTGCTCCAGGATTTTGTCATTGTCAGTCAATGCCATCAGTCCTTGGCACTGACAATCTTCTTGCTCATATATAGAATCCATAATCTGCATGAATTCTTCTTCTTCTTCTTCTTCAGCAAATAGCCATATGTATGCCTCAGCATCTGACTCAGTTTCTGAAGAAGAAATATCTGACAGAGTTTTCTCCTTCTTGGCAACAAAAGACTTCTCTTTCTTGCCTTTGAAATGAGTCTTCTTCCTATCACTAGACTCCTTTCTCTTTTCTGGACAATCTGCAACAACATGGCCTTATCTGTTGCAGCAATAGCACACTATTTTTGAAACAGTTGCCTTGCTAGATTTAGTCCTCTTCCTGTCCTTCTTTGAAGTCTTTTTGTTCTGATAGAAGTCTTCTTTTCCCTGTGAAGTAGAAGGCCTTGTCCTCCACTGTTTCTTCTTCAAGAACTTCTGAAAATGTCTAGTGAAGGCAGCAAAGTCTTCATCACTTTCACTGCTTTCAGATTTTGTGCTGACTGACTCATCTGACTCTGATTCAGCTACCTTTGGAGGTGGAGTTGGTGACTTATTCCTGTACTTTCTGGGGGCTTCTGTCTTGAAAGCTACAGTTCTTTCCTTATGTTCATTTCTTGTTGATTTCTCCTCATCTTTCCTCACTGTCAACTGTATTTCATATGACAACAATTTGCCAAACAGTGTAGGTGGAGGAATTTCTCCCAACTTAGCCATTTCTCTAATGTCACAGATCTTGGTGTCCCAATCTTTAGTTAGGGACCTTAGGAACTTGTCATTTAGTTCATAATTACTGAACTCTCTTCCATAAGACATGAGTTCATTCACTATCCTGTAAAACTTCTTATAGCACTCAGTTATGCTATCACCCTTTCCTTGTCTAAAACTTTCATACTCTTGATTTAGCAAGGATTTTCTGTCTTGCCTAACTTCTTCAGATCCTTCCATATACACAATAAGGGTATCCCACATCTTTTTGACTGTCTTACAGTTTATAAGATTCTGAAAAGTTGCATCATCTATGGCACTCACTATAATATTTTGTGCCCTTTTGTCCATGGTGGCTAGGACAATCTCATCCTTTGTCATTTCAGAGAAATCCTTTGGTGTTCTCTGATTTGCATCTAGAACTGATATCTTCATGGGCACATATGGCCCCTCTTTTACTGTGATGTAAATCCTAGGGCCTGAGGCTTCCATAAACAGCCTTACCCTTTCCTTCCAGATCCCAAATATCTCTTTCCTACATAGAGGTAATTTCATGGATCCCAATTCCTTGTGATTCTCAGAGGAACCCATGGTTCTTGATTTTCTTGAATCTGTAATGTGACTTAGACTGAATCTGCCAATCAGGATCTCCTCAGACTGTTAGTCCTTTTTGAGTAACCTCCCTCTGATACCACTTGAAAGATATAGTACCTAAACACCTAGAGGGGGGGGGTGAATAGGTGACCTAATTCTTTTTAACTTTTTATGGCAGCAATCAGTTAATTTCACAGAATTCTATCTACTATAACACAGCACATATGCAACAATCACAGCCAACAACAATCACACAGTAGACACAGAGTTTTATAGTGGTTCCCCAAGCTTTGGGTACATCCACTTTCCCCCTTCGCCTATCTAGTAGTGTACTAGATTCGGCCAAACTCCTCCACTATCTCAGAACCCAAACTGGTTCCTACACCTCAGGCCCAAGGCCCTACAACTCAGCTTTTCCACAAAGCCTACACTCAGCCACAAAGGCCTACACTCAGCCACCCAGGCCTACACTCAGCCACCAAGGCCTACACTCAGAGATTTCTATCTCCTACACTCAGGCTCTCAAGCCCTACACTCAGCCTTTATAATTATAGGCTTACAAAACTCAGATCCAAAGAATCCTACAAGATAAAAATGATTAAATAATTGTTAACTCAGCAACCCAAAGACAAGAGAGGGGAGTTGTGAGTTTCTTGATGAGTTCTTGGAAGAACTCAGCTGGAATCAATCTGACTTAGCTTTCTTCAAAGCTTCTTGAAAGTAGAACTCAATAAGA
Organism: Platanthera guangdongensis; assembly: GCA_039583875.1. Classification (NCBI taxonomy): domain Eukaryota; kingdom Viridiplantae; phylum Streptophyta; class Magnoliopsida; order Asparagales; family Orchidaceae; genus Platanthera; species Platanthera guangdongensis. The sequence goes on along the minus strand of CM077166.1, from coordinate 139,163,288 downwards.
CTGACTCCTTCTGCAGTTGATCCTTGATCTCTGCTTCTTAAGATCTAGAATAAATCTGAACCCTTCTTCTCAGCCTAGTTCCAATGGCTGATTTCTTGGATGGAGCTCTCTCTCTCTCCAACTTCTTAGATCTTCACTTGATAGCTAGATCTTCTTTAAATCTGAACATGGACTTGTGTTCAATCTCTTCAACAACTTGTTGATCAATCTCTTCTGTAGACAGCATAGGCCTATTTATAGGCCTTCTTCAAGGTAACCGGCTGGTCCGGTCCATAACTGAATTCTGACAACTCTGACAGGTGCTGTAGACCGGCTGGAATGGCAGCTGTCAAGTCATCCAGTCAGTTCTTGAAAATGCTGTAACTGTCTTTACGTGTCGAGACTTTCTGTCTTTAAGTGTCGACACTTATAGACCAAGTGTCGACACATGTTGTCTAAGTGTCGACACTAGTCTACAAGGTGTCGATACAACTCCTTGTGTTGTTGATTCTTTATCTCGACACTGCATCTTCTTCATGTGTCGACACTGAAATTGAGTGTCGACACAAGTACTTGTTCTTCAGAATTTTGCTGAATTCTTCTAAGTGTCGACACATCTCATTTGTGTCGATACATCTTTATGTGTTGAATCTGTTAAGTGTCGACACTGCTTCTTGGTGTCGACACAAGTCTTCAGTGTTGATACTTGTTGAGTGTCGACACAGCTCCTTGTGTCGACACTTGATTCTTCTGTTGAGACTTCAGCTGAGTGTCGACACATTCCCTTAGTGTCGACACTTGTACTTAGAATATTTTGTTGATCTTGCTGTTCTTTGCTAAGTGTCGACACAGCTCCATGTGTCGACACATTCTTTAAGTGTTGAGTCTTCAGCTGAGTGTCGACACATACTGTCTTGTGTCGACACTTTCTTTAAGTGCTGACTCTTCTGTTGAGTGTCGACACATTGTTCTGGGTGTCGACACTTACTTCAAATGTTGACTCTTCTGTTGAGTGTCGACACATTGTTCTGGGTGTCGACACTTACTTCAAGTGCTGACTCTTGCTGAGTGTCGACACAGCTCCAAGTGTCGACACTTTCTGGTGTAGACACAGTTCTTCTAGGTGTCGACACAGCTCCTTGTGTCGACACAGCTTTACTGCACTTTTCTTCACTGAGTGTCAACACAGCTCCTTGTGTGGACACTTTCTGTCTGGTGTCGACTCAGCATCCCTGGTGTCGACACAATGACTCCAAGTGTCGACACTGCTTGCCTGGGTGTCGACACAAGTCTTCTTAAGTGTCGACACTTTCCCTCTGGGTGTCGACACATGGATTTAGAAACTTTTTCATCATTTCCTGCAAATACTTAACCTGCACAAGGTAACTCAAAATACATCAAATACATTTTGATGTATATCATTGAGTTGGGTGAGGCTTCTTCAAATCAAGTACATTTAGACCAATGTACCCAACACTCTAGGACATAAATTTGACTCTGGCTATACATGTTGGGTCACATCCTAAGCTAGTAAACTTAGCCCAAATCAACTAGGGATCCAATGCAGACACATATTATGCATTTCATATTACATAATATGCCCCGTATACTTCATGTTATGCTACGGGTGTAGTGTTCGTGCTTCAGCCAAGACGTGCTGATGACATATCGGTGTGTGTATGATATGATCCTAGACATCTAATACCTACAAGGGAAGGTTGCCCGACAAATTATCAAGCAACCTTCGTCTGATACCAACTGTCACAACCCACATTTTCTCTGAATTTAAGAAGTATTAGAGTATGAGAAAACACGCGTTGTGATGCCACGTCGAGCGGGGGATAACTGTCGACGCTCAGGCGAACACCATCTAACTAGACTATGAAAATTCATAAGTTTAATGATTAGAAAATCAGTTATATTTTAAAGGTCGTATCCCTCAGCTCAGTGGATCATCTAGTCCACAGTTTAAAAACTATACTTATACGCAAAGGAAAATACTTTATTTATTTTTGACATCCTATGAGAGTGCATAAGTGTCCCCCGAGGTCAACTTATACTATGCAAGACTCTAGATTTATTTTATATTATAACTAAGAAAATGATCTTTTTATGTTGCTTGGAAAGTAGTGTATGAGTTTTATAAATATGCTGATCATGAGATATACTTATAATAGTGTTTTTAGGTTTAAAAGTAACTAGCAACCTAGCATAAATCTTCCCAAGAGCAAATAGACTATCTCTAGAAAAGTAGCAGTAAAAGAAACATATCTAGTATCATAAGTAAAAACCACCAGCGGGCATGAACAACCAGACACGAACCCACTGGCGAGCATGTATGTTTGTAAGAAAAACAAAAAACTACCTCAAAAATCAAGGAGGAAGATCCCAGCAACCCAAGGGATCAACAACAATCACCAAAGAAAACCAGCCGCTCAACCGGCTACTGCTCTAAACCTAAGGCATCCAAAGAAAGAACACCTCAGCAAGTAAAAAAAATAGGAAAAACTGAAGTAGAGCAAAAATATCCAGAAGGAACTAATGAAAGCAAGAAACATGACAGTAAAAAAAAACAAAACCTGACTAAAGGTAACCAAAAGTACACCAGGTACAAGAAAACAACAACAAGCCCTGCTCAAATCCTGCAGAGGCTACAAGATAAAAGAAAAGGAAACCTGCCACAATATGTTGCATTCTACATGGAAGAAACACCTAACAATCCTAATTTGTCAGTTAATGGCAGCAGTAAAATCCACATGTATCTGGGTTGGAGGCAAACGCGGTCCCCCAAACAACCATCACCAAAACAAAATAAGCTCAAGGGTCGCACAGGGAGAGCACCAGGGACCTATAAACCACACACACCCAGCCTGTAGCTGGGAAAAATAGTGGCAGCCACGGCTCAACACGTAACCCCACCCCTATTAAGAGCTAAAAACCACCCCTACTAACCATCACCCACGATTCGGAGTTCAGAAAATAGCCGACAAATAACCACAAACCCAACGGGATTCACTCGGGAAAACAAGGGGAGGCAGAGGGAAAATCGCTGAGATCACTCAATGAGGCATTGGGTGGCTTCAATGCCCTCAACGCCAGACCATCCTGCTCGACGACGTTGTGTGCACTCAGCTACTCAACGTTGTCGAGACAGCGACCTTCTCTACGACATTGAGTGCACTCAGCTACTCAACACTGTAGAGATAGTGGACTGCTCGACGGCGTAGAGTGGTCTCGGCTACTCAACGCTGTCGAGACAGCGGACTGCTCAGAAAAGAACAAAGCGCACGATCAGCGGCGCACGACCAGCGGTCGTGCATGCTCACCTGAACACACAAAAAAATCTGAAATAGCGCACGATCAGTGACACACGAGCAGAGGTCATGCGCACTTTATATACTAATCGTGCGATAGGCCAGGAAGAACTACAAAAATAGACCTGGCAACGCGCACAGACAGTGGCACACGACCGGTGGTCGTGCGCACAGTGAACCGTGCTCGTGCGCAGCAGTCCTGTACATCCTATTTCATTTCCGACCATTCCTCTTAGCCTAATTCGATCCTATCACTCATAATAAAAGTATGAAAACCCATTGCTACTAGTTCTAGGGCTGATAGGCTAAATACTACCCAATCCGAGATTAATAAGGAACAATTTGATAAAAGACAAGACTACAGCAGCCCGGCCGAAAACTTGGAGTTTCAGAACTTGAGAAAGTGAAAAAAAAAACATAAAGGAGCATTCATGGTTCCAGATCCGATGTTCAGTAAGCTTGGAATAGGCCTAAGGGTTCAAGATCCACATGATTTTGACGGGAAAACAGAGCAAAATAAACGATCTCAGGAAAATGAATGATAACAGCAAATATGAACATGAAAAAGAGAAAAGCTTGGCAAGGGTAGGAGCACCACTTGCCTCAAATTCCAGCGAAGCTTTGTCGGACCCTTTCTCTCACTCGGCACCAGCAGCACAGCACAAGACGAAATCTTCTGGACATAGCCGACGGAAAACAAGTCAAAAATCCGAAATTTGAAACCACAAGCAAGGCTACGATTCCAGAAAAACTCCCCGTTTGAGTGAAGGTCTAGGCGAGAGCAATCCAAATCCACCTTCAAAAATGAATTCCGTCCACAAATGATCCCGGAATCGCTGTCCGAAGCCAGCGGGATTGGCGGTTTCCTCTGCTTTTCGCAAACAGGCGCAGTCGAGGAAGATGAACAACGGTTTCTTAAGTCTAAACTATCCTATTTATAGGATCTGATTCCTAAATACTAATAAATAAATAATATAATTATGATACTTAAATTCATAACCGCCCGCCACCTTCTAAAATATTAAATAATAAAATACTTAGTAAATAGTATTATTTTACATAAAATACAAAACGACGCGAAAACCGAACATCCTCGAAATTCGACGAAAATCGCACCGTAGCTAAATATCCACGCTACGAACACAACGGCGAAGTCGAAATCAACTTTCGACGAACAAATCTCGGGTTATACCCACCCGAAGCCAGAACACAAGCATCCCCCGAGAGGCCACACCGGGTCACCCAAAACGACTCGGCTTGCTAGGGGATCTTGCCAATAGGCTAAAAAATAGGTCGCTCAGTCCTAAGGAGCTAAGACCACGCTCCAACAAATAGCACAAGTCAAAACGCGTCAACGTAACTCCAAATAAATCGCAGAAAAACCGGGGGCGTTACAAATGCTAAAGTCATTGAGCGCAGATTCGTCGAACTCAGGTAAATTCGTCAAACGCCAAATTCGTCTAGCGCTGACTCGTCAAATTCAAGTAAATTTGTCGAACGCCAAATTTGTCGAGCGTTGATTCGTCGAACACTGGTAAATTCATCGAAGTAGGCTAAAATTAGTCGAATGCTTTTTTACTTGGAAAATTGTTCCGTCGGGTGAGGCGTTGAGTGCACTCAACGCGGCGTTGAGTGCACTCAACGCGGCATTGAGTGCACTCAACGCGGCGTTGAGTGCACTCAATGCACTCAACGCATTTTACTTAAATTGTTCTAGTGGGTTAGGCATTGAGTTCGTTTAGTGCACTTAATGCGGCGTTGAGTGCACTCAACGCACTCAACGCTTTTACCTTTAAGTTGTTCTGGCGTTTGTATGCGTTGAGAGCGTTGACTGGACTCAACGCTTTTTGCCTTAAGAGAATTTTTGGCCCTGTTTGCTGCTTCATATCAATGGTCTGAACCGGAATTTTCGGAATAGATGACAGAGGACTTAAATTAGACGCGTCTTTTCAAAAGGACATAATTGATATAATAATAGGCAGTCAATTACACGGTGACACTTGGCAAAGCGGTCCAACCCCAATTCCTCTTATAAAAGGACATTTATGGAAAACCCTAGCTACCACTTCGCCATTTTGCTGAGCTGTTACTGTGCAACCCTTAAAGAAGCCGAAGGAACGACAAGATCGCCGGAGTAGGATTTTTCTGGAGGAAGTCTTTCTTTTTTCTTTCCCGTGAAGAACGAACACCAACGAAAGAGATGAAGATGCCGCAAAGAAGAGTGACGAGATCCATGGCCAGAACTGCCGGAAATGAGGTGATCTTCCTACCCTCTCCCTTGGTGCTAGATATATGGTTATCCCTAGGAGGTATATCCACTCAAATGGGTCTTGATTCGTGATAAGAATCTTCCTAGGAGAAGGTCACGCTAGGACTTATGTCCTAGAGATAAGAGGTCTTCGACCACTCCTCCATTCTATGCGAAGATGAGGACTTGGTTTCGTGAAGAAAGTTGAATTTTTGAGGGTGAATAAGGGAGGAGGAATTCTGGATGTGATTTGGGAATTCTGGTTGGAGGAGGAAGACGAACTGATGTCGTACGTCTTGCTTTAAGATGCATGCAGAAATATGTTTTCTGCTCGCAGTGATTTCCGTGGCCATTTTCAAACATGGTGTTGCGAGATCTGGGCTTCGACTAAACATGAAAGTCGTAGCACTTGGAAATACCTTTCCAATGAGGGGTTACACGCCGTCACGGGATTCCTGTAGCCTCGGGAATCCTCGATCGCATTTGATGTAGAGTAATCTTTCTGACACATATAATTCTTGGGTTTGTGTTGAATCGGCTTTGGAATTGATAGGGAGAGACTGTAGTACAATAACGTTAACATTTTGATAAATTTAGTCTATAAGTAATTGTGATAAAATATTGTTAATGGCATTTGTTGGATAGATTCTTAACGAACAAATGGTGTTGTGAAGTGTACCTGAACGAGACGATTTGGTGGAGATTATTGAACGAATGGGTTGATGAGTTGGGATGGTAGGAATAGTTTAAATATGTGAACCAATAGGGACGTACTTGATAATGATAATAAGTTGATTAATGATGAGGTTAGCTTGAAGTTTGTTGTACATAGTTGTTAGTGATTGATATGAACAAATGGTTGCTGGAATTTAGTTGATAGATCCATGTGTGCACGAATGGTTTGAACATGGTAAAATGATTGTATCCAGTTGATGTTAAAGTTATGTGACCATAGTCTATATGTAATTATGATAACCAAATTATTGATGAATATTTGAAGTACCATTATGTTGATGTGAAGGACATGTGGAAGGGATGGAAGTGTGAGGGTGTTGCCGCACTAAAATGACATGCTGATAAGGGACTCGGTGTGGAGCCATTGCCTGCTATTGAGCACAAGATGTGATTTAATAAAAAGGACTCGAAGTGGAGCCCTTACATGTGAAATTGCATACGGTGTGAGTTGATACGCGGTGTCATAATCCCGGGTTAAGGATAGTATGACAGGACTACGGGCTCGGCAGTCATCACACCAATGGGAGTTGACTGGTAGAGTTACACGATTGGGCCTTGGTTGTCGGTGCTCACTTCCCACACCCTCTGTACTAGTGGATCATTATCCTTGGTCCTTTGGTGATTTGTTCATAGAGGCACCTACCGTGCCACGAAGATAGGCCAGTTGGGTTGGGCTCTTGGTGCACATCTACCTGAGACCCCTTTTGAGCCGCAGTACACATGTGAGCTCCGTTGTTGTGTTCTTAGCGTTGATGCGTACAGAGGCCTAAGATTGGTAGTGTGGATGCCCGCCTAGTAGTGGAGAAGCCCGCTCCACTGTCACCGCCTGGCCACGACGGTTTACACCTGAGAGGTTAGCTAGCTGCTCGAATAGTGGGACCTACAAGTCTATGTCGACATAGTAGTTACATGTGTGTGATCATGGGTGAGTCATTGCATTGCATTCATGTCACTATATTACATTGCATACACAAGATCCTTATCGTATAAGTTTATATGAGCACTCTTATACGATTAGTTACTTTACTGTTGAGCTGATCCTCAACTTATATGCCTGTATGGGCATTTATATAAGTTGAGTTACTTTCTGTTGTAGTTCTATACCTTATACTGTCGTAGATGGTAGTATAGCTAGAGTAGATTGTTTACTCACTTATTGTTTACTGACATGCTCTGATATTTTTCTCTCTTATACCACCTGTTTATACTACTGCTCTATATATATATATATATATATATATATATATATATTGTACCTTATCCTTTTCTCTGCCTGGTGCCGAGGATTCACCGGGGGAGCGGATGTGAATCCACTTAGTCATAATAACTAACGGTTTCTACATCTTCTTTTTTAGGATGGAACCCCACAGATGGCGCAGCAGCAGGTTGCGCAGGAGGACAACTAGGCCAGGGCGACAAGGCTTGATGTGACGATACCGTCGTTGCTGTCAGTGACAGATGTGAGTTTTTGTAGAGAGACACATTTTGTACATGTAATCTGATGTGATAGAAGCTTGTTGATGCTTCTTTTATTTGATGTACTTTCTTTGGACTATTTTACTTATGTGTGGATTTTACTTCAGTTTTATATTCTTGGTTGGGTTGGCAATGAATGTTATTGATTATAGCCGGTAGGATAGGCATCTTGTAGTACAGGTTAGCCTGTGTGTTAATGCTACCGAAAGGCGGCTGTTCTGGGCATAAGACCCCCCACGTGTCATGTTTTGTGTTCGGGAGGGGGATCTTACACCTCCGTCCAGCATCGAATCCCAGCCAAAATCTCGTAAATAATTTCCAACCACACCTTTGTACGGACTGTTGAATCCGTCCCAAGGTAGGATGTAGGAGAAAGACCCCGGAAGACGCTCGGCCAGTTAGCCCCGGGATTTGGCTGAGGAGCCAGAGCCTGCTGATTCCTGAAGGCCTCCAGAATAGTGGTTAGTGTCTGCCCCATCTCTGTTTGCTGGAACGGAGTCGGAGGCGGTGGGGTTGGAACTATGTCTTGTGCTTGAGGTGTACCCTGTTGAGGGGTAGGGTTTGTCGTAGGCTACAAAGCAAAATTCCAATTGTTAGTTAATGTACAAGTGGAACTAATGAAAAAGTGGACTTTGCATGTGATTCCCCTTATGGGCACACCATTGCTTCCATTGCTAGTTTTTCCTCAAACAAAACTCGTGCGGGGTGGCCTAGGGTTCTATGGACTTCTTCTCTTCGGATTGAGGTTAGCCCTCTGATACCCATTTGTAAGACCCCATGTTTTGCTACGCTACCAGGTCTTATGCTCAGAATCTCTATTTTGCGGTAACAACAACACTCGGGGAGGTCGTCACTACAAAACATTGATCCTGTCAGCATTAGTAATCATTAAGAAGTAGAAGTACATGAAACGAGACAATCAAGTCAAGTCCACAAAATCACAATATATATATGAGCATGAATCACAGTAAAGTCCACACAGTAATAAAAGTACTGAAACAGAATAGTAAGGTAGAGATATAAACAGTCTTATGCCTGATACAACATAACCTTACTACAACACTCTCGCGGAAGCTAAGTGAAACTAACACTCATGGAGCCAGAGGCTGGTGCTCCCGTACTAGACTAGCCTACCTCCATGTGCACCGCACTCCGCTGGTGCTACATCTCCTACTGTTGCTCCTTGTCTCCCATCTAGAGCCCCTGAAATGTTTTGTCCACCGATCGTTATTTAAAAAGACTAAGCCTAATTTCCCCCACACCTCCCCCAGTGGCTCCTAGGCACCATGCAAGAGGAGTGATAGGAAAGCTATGATGGTGGAGAGTAGACAATAGCAGGTGATAGTGGACCTATCTAGCAGATTATATAGTATAACATTTACAAAAGTCTAAACTAACAGTTCTATAACATGTAGAGCAGTAATAAGTGGGGTAGAAAGTAAGATGCACCATAAATAAAAGTAACAGATATATGATTAACCTTAACTTATATTAATGCTCTTACAAACTTATAAGTTAAGGGGTCTTTTGCAAGACTCCCATCGTATAAGCTATCATATACTAGTTTATACGATGCGATGTCAGGTCATATGCATGTATGTGTGTTGTGATATGTTATGTCATGATTCATGCAAGTGCAACACACACACACGACTCTATGCGCACAGACCTTTAGTTCCCCGATTTTCGAAGCTAGCTTCACTCCCAGGAGCCTCTGTAGTGGCAAACAGAGATAGTGGGTTGGGCCACCCCACTCCTAGGCAGGTATCAACACTACCACACCTAGCCCTTACATATGCCAGAGTCACCATGTACTAATGCTGACAAACCGCTAGTCTTTTTCCTTTGCTAAGTGTAAACCACACCCGTCGAGTCATCGTATCGACGTTGGTGTGAACGACTGTCAAATATTGAAGACCCACTACCTTATGCACATGCAACCATGAATTTTCGAGCCATCGGCTCCCCGGACTAAACCGTCCATTACAACTACCTTTCGAGCCTTCGGCTCGCTGGGCTAACTTTCCCATTTCCACAACCACTGAGCCTACCGCTCGAACAACATAACCAAGCTAACCTCCGGAGTCATCGGGGTGAGTGAAGGTGAAGCCCTAGTTTTACTAATTGGTCTTTAACATTTTAATCTTATGGTTTAAGGTTAAACTCAGACTGTCCATGACATTCCCTGTGAAGGGATCTCGGGGGCACTAGGAACTATGATGGGCTGAAGCCCAAAGCTTCCTTTTGCAAGGTACTTATTATTATTGGTATCTTCCCATGTCCCAACTTGTTATCATTACTCTTGAACTAGCTCTAATCTTATTTAGACATTCTCTCTCCAAGGAAGGAGGTCCACCATCGATCCCGAGCACAACTCTGCCCGTGCACAACCAGACTCACATAACCTACCTTTTTTTGGTGACCTCATTTATACTCAACCAGATCAGGTACACCAACTACCCTTTCCCATAACATTTTCACATGTTTCTCTACTTTTACATTTTCTAATGTGTGCAGACCAACTAAGCAACATGATGTGTATGAATGGTGACCCCTTCAAATATTCATTCAAATCACCTAAGATTATTACTGGTGGTCTATCAAGATATTTTAGGGAAAAATACAGAAGAGTATGAACTTTCTACTTTCTTTAGTATTTATTTAATTTTCTGCAAAATCAGGCCTCATATCCTTTTGAACATCAAGTACAGTTTCCAGACTAGTTATTGCCTTAGAAAAATTATGACAATTTGGTAGCATCAAAATAACAGTAAATATCAAAAATCCCAATTTTCCAAAAAAATATTTGAATTATGGATAAACAACAATAATATGATAAATAGGGAAAAATTAAACTAACCACCCAAAAATTATTAGAAAATTACCAGATGATAGTTATGTCCAAAAAAGAGCTACTGACCAAAAATTATAATTTTCCAACACCATTTGGTCACATAAATGAATTATTTTAAAAAATATTCAACTAAGGGAACTTTGTGAAGGATCTTATATGAAAATTCTTTCAATATATTTATAAAAATTTCCAGAGTATGATTATGTCCTAAAAAGTTCCCTGACTATGTTTCATAATTTTTCAGTAAGCAAATAACCCCTAAATAATTATTTTGTGATTGGATCAAACTTAGGGTTTGTGAATAAAGTACTAAATGTTTCAACACAAAATTTACAATAAAATTTCTAAGGAACAATATCATCAATTCAAGTTTACTGCCAAAGTTTCATAAGTATCCAAGTTCATTTGAGCGTGTAATTAAATATTGGGCCAAAGTGTCCTAAACTATTCATAATTATTTTAAAGAGGATGTAAGTTCCAAAAAATCCTAAAACCATTTTAGGGCCTATTTTTGCCCTCGAAGCTCACCAACCAAGTTCCAATACCATCCATGGACATACTATCCCATGTCCTTCAATAGGCCCCAAACCTCAACTCTAGGGCCTACACTAGGGTCTTAGGACATCTCTACCCCAAACCACTCAAATTATCTTGAGGGGGTGTTTTAGATGAATTTGAGGCATGGGTCCAAGTTTCATCACTTTTGGATGAGGATTGGCCACTCAACCCATCAAATACACATTTGCCCTAATTTATCATTAATAGGACCAAACTTTGATCACACCATTATCCAATCAAATCAATCTCAAATGGTCTGAGATTTTTACCAGTGACCTATCATGACCCTAAGGGCCATCCACCATAATTTGGGATGTTTTGAGGTCATAATACTCCTTAATTAAATCATACATTAAGTATTAAATTTTTACAAGAACTATAGAAAATGTTTCTCCAAAAATTCCCATTTTTGGATATGTCTAAGATACCGGTGATACTAAACTATGACCTAACTTGCAAAGCATTTGAATGAGTAGTTTAGTGGGGGCACACAAGTTTGTGTATAGTTAATCCTAGGTATAGCTTGCACCATTTTGTGTGCTGTGGTCAGACCATTGACCAAAATTAGTTGAAACCAATTTTAAAATAAACTATACTTCAAGGGATACAACTTTTCTATGCATCATTTTTGCTGAATTTGAACCGAAGTATTTTTAATAATTAGAACAATCCTCTGTCTATTATGAGACAAAAATGAATAGTTCAAATAATAATATTAATCAGCGCACGAATCTTAACGCGCCAAACTGACGGCATCCTGTCATCATTCTCCTAGAGCCAACGGCCAGGATTGGCCCATACTGGGCGATGTTTTCATGTGAATTCCAGGCCACCCATGCCTCCTGCCTGCCGGCCACCGCCATAACCACCTTCGTTGAGGTGGTGGCTGGCGATTCACGGTGCTTGGCCGGCCGGAGGTGGCCGAAACCGTGAGTTGTGAGTGGAGGAAAAAGCTTGAAAAACAAGCTTTTGGCCTGCTTGATTTGGGACCAATTGGACCCGAACCGATAGGAGAGGAACAGGACCTTCTAGGGTGGCCGGAGTGGAGCTGATCGCCATGTCGCCATTGATGGTGGTGGCACCGCTCGGTGCTCTGCAACTATACAACCAAAGGGCTCAGCTCCTTCAAATGAAAGGTGGAAACGATTTCTCTCGACCTCGTGAAGCTTGTAAAATGTTCAGATGGGGAGAGGAGAGGCCATGACTTGATTGTACCATTAATTTCCATGAAGAAGGTTTTTCAGCCAACTAAAATTCTCCTCCCTTAGTCACTGCCATGGCCGAGAAAACAATCTGGTCTTCTCCTAACTGACCAGGGGAGATGAATCCATCCATGGGAATTGAGTGGAGAGGCTCTTGGCCTCCCTTGACCATGAATGGCCTCTCTTTATCACTTTCTCTCTCCTCCACTAAAGGGGAAATGGAGCTTTCTCTCCCCTAGCCACTATTTCTAGAAATTTGAGTGGTATTTAGGTAAATATCAGCCTCCTAAAGATAATGGCCCACTCAAATTGGGCTTAACCCATATGGATTAGGCTTGGTTACGTCAACTTGAGTTAATTTGACATAAACTAGGGTTCAGTTGAATTTAGTCAAATTGAACTTTTGGATTGACCTCAATGGGTCCTTGGTGACACATTGGCCTCCCCTAAGGTCTACGAAAGGTTGGGTAGGGTTGGTTAGGCACCTTGGAGGCCACTTGACCCTTAATTAGGGCACTTTGTTCATTTTAGGGATAATGTTGACTTTGGTCAATTTGACCTCTTTAGTAGACCCCAATGGGTTCTTGGTAACCCATTTACCTCCCTTAAGGGTTAGGAAGGTCTAGATGGGGTCAATTTGGCAAAGGGAAGGTCAATTGAACCTATGTAGGTTAGTTTGACCCATTTAGGGTTTGGGTTGACTTTGGTCAACTTGACCACTTTGATTGACCCCAATGGGTCCTTAGTGACCCTATGACTTCCCCTAGAGTCGGGAGTGCTATGGTGGGGTCATGGAATCATGTTAATGCCCAAAAGTCAAAGCCTAGGTTTGGTGATGAGGTTGTGCTATAGACAGACCAAGATGATTTCCACCTTCAAGCCTTTGCTCACTTGGCCTTTTGAGCTTCCTAGGATTTTGTCATGACCATGTCATGACAAAACCACTTTTAGGGGTCTAGTTGTTTGAGGTATGTTACAACATTAGTGAGAGGAATTCGTAGCTTCTTGGGTCATGTTGGATTCTATCAACATTTCATTAAAAACTTCTCCATCATCACTAAGCCTTGGAGTAACCTCCTGGGGAAGGATGTGCAATTTGACATCAACGATGAATGTCTGCATGCATTCGATGTGTTAAAGAGTTGTTTGTCAATTTCTCTTGTATTGACGTCACCAGATCAGTCACTTCATTTCAAGCTGAAGTGTGATGTCAGCGATGTTGTGGTGGGTGTTGTCCTGTGGTAAAGAAGAAAAAAGATTTTCTATAAAATTTACTACGGAAGCCGCACATTGAATGATGCTCAAAAAAATTACATAACTACAGAAAAGGAGTTCTTGGAGGTGGTCTTCGCTCGCAAGAAGTTCCACTCATATCTTGTTATATCCAAAGTGATCATTTACATTGATCATACAGCCTTGAAATGACTCATGCAAAAGAAGGATGCCAAATCTATGCTCATTCATTGGATCTTTATGTTGTAGGAGTATGACATTGTTATTCGCGACAAGAAGGGATTTGAGAATGTGATAGCAGATCACTTGTCTAGGCTCGAAAATGATGGCATTTCACAAGGTCATGACGTGCCAATTTATGTGTCCTTCCCAGACGAGACACTCCTCACAGTCGGGCAAACTTCCACCTCTCCTTGGTTTGCTGACTTCGCAAATTTCCTTGCATGTGGTGAACAACCCCTGAATCTGTCATTTCAGTAGAGGAAGAATTTTTTGTCGGATGCAAGGCATTATTTCTGGGAGGATCCCTTATTGTTCCGCACTTGAGCTGATGGAATTATTCGTTGGTGTGTTTTCGATGATAAGCATTGTTCGATTTTACAACACTATCACGATTGTGAGGGTAGTGGGCACTTGGGCGCTTCCTGGACTATAAATAAAGTGCTCCATTGTGGTTTCTACAGGCCTACCTTGTTTCAAGATTCCTACAATCACGTCAAGGAATGTAACGAGTGCTAACGGAATGGAAACATTTTGCGACGGACAAGATGCCCCTTAATATTATGTTGGTTTGTGTACAATTTATAGTGTGGGACCTCAATTTCATGGGACCATTTCCTCCGTCACTCGGCAAAAAATATATCATTATGGCGGTGGATTACATGAAAAAGTTGGTGGAAGCTGAGGTTGTCGCTGCCAATGATGCTTGTACCATTCTGAATTTTCTCCATAAGAACAATTTTTCAAGATTTGAAATTCCGCAAACTATAATTAGTGATGGTAGTATCCACTTTTGAAATAGGCCGTTCACTCAACTAATAACTGCATAGGGGTGCATCATCATGTAGAGCTGGCTTACCAACCACAATTGTGTAGCCAAGTTAATGTTTTAAATCGCAAGCTTAAACGTATTCTTGAGAAGTCTATCCAGTCAAACAAAAAAGGCTGGGCAGGAAAGGTTGATGAGGCATTGTGGGCTTACCGGGCTTCCTATAAAACCCCCATCGAGACGTCCGATTTCCAATTAGTGTTCCGGAAGTCCTGTCATTTACCTATGGAGTTAGAGTACCAGGCCCTTTGGACAACCAAACTTTTTAACTTGGATTTCACCGCCCCATCCAGCAAGAGACTACTATAACTTAATGAGCTGGAGAATTTAGTCTTTTAGCCTTTGAGAGTGCCCGGATCTACAAAGAGCAGACCAAACGCTGGCACGATCGTCATATCGTGCTGAAGGAATTTAAGCCAGGAGACCGGGTCGCTTTGTATAACTCTCGACTAAAGCAGTTTCTTGGGAAACTTAAATCGCGGTGGAGTGGCCCCTTTGTGCTGACTAGTGTAACCCCCTTTGGGGAAATCGAAATCCATGGGGACAAGTTAACATCTTTCAATTTGAATGGGCATCGATTAAATCACTTCAAAGGTGGGGCGATTGTGGAGGCAGTTCACTGAATTGATCTGGGAGCACCAGATGATGCTAATTGTGATTTCATAATCGCTTCAATTTAGGCTTGACTTGTGGTGTTTTGTGCTAGTGCTTTCTGCTGCACTTGTGGTTCTCTTTGGTTCTGGTAGACTTGTTTCATTCTTATAATTTGAGTAAACTCTATTATATAACTTTTAAAACAGGTATTTGTTTCACCTTAAGGATGATAAATAAAAGGACTTTTTGGGAGACAACTCTGTGCTGTCATTTCTTTGCTGGATCTCTTAATCTATGTTTGTAGTTATTGTTGATGTGTAGTCTGGTGACTTTTCCTTTCTAGTATACATTTTCACTGTGTTTGGTTTAGAGATTTTTGTCCGTAGGTAGCGCAAATGTTGTGTTGCATAAATCATATTTGGTAGGGACGGAGCCTATATCCAAATTTGGAATGGGTTGGGTGAGTTTTTGTTCTCGTTGGAGAAGTATTTTTGTTTATTTGGATATCAATTTGGTTTTTAGGTACACTTGTTACAATTTGGGCGAGCATTTTTGCTTGTGATATCTAGGCGAGCATTTTTGCTTGTTAGGTACACTTGTTACAATCTGGACAGTCCCATCCCCAAATCTGAGGACTGGTTTCATTCTCAAAATTTTCTCGTGGCTCATAGATTCGCCAACCCAGATGGAGTGGGGGGGCGCCGGGTTCCACTTCGGTATGAGGGGGAAAATGGGGGGAGGGGGAGGGAAGAGAGAAAAAAAGGGGGAGGAGAAGGAAATGGGTGGGGGGAGGGATCGCACTACAACCTTTAACGCATACGACCAGAATTTTTAGTAGTTTTTGCAACTTTTTAAAATGTCGCATATTATTTTGCGGCGTTTAATAAAACGCCGCAAAATCGTCGCAAATACCGTCATCGTTGTAGTCATTTGTGTCTATAGGTGAGTTGGTTGTTTTAGATGGAATAAACTTTAACCTTAAACATGATACATCTATGAGACCTTGTAGCATTTGTCTACATGCTTGGAGTGTGTGCACAATGAAATCATGTTATCGACCATACCAGATTTTGTTGCGAGGTCCAATTGATGACCAATAGATGTTGATGTGCATTCTTAAATTATGTGTGATGGATTTTCACATGGTTTTTTTAACTCGATTAATTGGAAATTGAGATGCTTTAAGTTGTACTTTAGGCATAGATGATTTCGACTTCTTTAACTCATACTAATACAGTAATGTCTTACGATATTGTACTGTGTTCTTCTGGATTTACTAAATCTCTTAGGATTCCTAAGGCTCCATTTGGCACAGTTGTAGCGGTTGTGAACGTGGTGGTTATGAACCGTCATTCGTGAACACCCGATCTCACCTAAAGATCTTCATTCATTTTTATTTTTAAAACTAGTTTTTTCTTGTAGCGGTCGTAACCGTTGAAGAGGAGCCTTGACGCAGCGGTTAAGGTGTCGTTGTGTGACCTTGAGGTCATGGGTTTGAGTCCTGGAAACAGCCTCTTGCAACAATGGAATGCGTGAGATTTACCTACATTTCACCCTTGTGGTGGGACCCTTCCATGGACCCTTGTTGTGCGGGGATGCTTTGTGCACCGGGTAGCCCTTTTGCCCTTAGAGGTCATAACCTTTGTTATGCCAAATATACATTATTATATGATAATAGTGTTCTTTGTCTAAACTCAACGGAATAAAAACTCCCTGTCAAACAGAGCCTAAAGCATGATAGATGACTTCTAATTTCTTCTCGTAATTCTAGATTTTACCCATCCGGATTTGCTAAATCACTCGAATCCTACTTGAATCAAATTCGAATTTTTTAAATATTGTAGCCAAAAATGCCATAAAAATAGTTCAAACTGAAGATAGTCTTCATATGAACAACTACAAATCCAAAGTTGCAAAGGCAGCAAAAGATAATAAGAAGAAATAAAAGGGCATACAAAAACATAATCTAACAACTAAGGCTCCGTTTGGCATGGTGGTGGTTGTCGTAAATGCATGAGTTAAACCGTCATTCGTTAAGTATCACCTAACAAACATAATCCATTTGAACATAAAAGTGGATAAAGTTCCTTATGTGGGTGTTAACGAATGACAATTTAACCCCTATGTTCATGACGGTCACCATCGTGCCAAACCGAGCCTAAATAAAAATTGAGGGTGATGGTCAAACTGAGGGTGCAACACGATCACTTGCAGGAATCGGGATGCAATGAACAAAGTAAATACCCCTCAAGGAGTTTGAGTGATAAACAAACCGCATAACATAACAGATCCAAAGAGGCAAAGTAAATTTGCAAAATATGCCAAAATTTTCTATTTTTTCTCCTTATTATTGTGAACAAAACAACCCACTAATTTGTATTATAAACTGCCTAAAACAATACAATATCATTGCAACTACAATAAGAGAGAACATATCATCAAAATTTCAAAGAAAAATGCAGGTTGAAAGTATTAAAACATTATAAAGCTGCTCCAAATCAGCCATATTGAAGCCTGCTCACATCAATAATTTCAAAAGACATAGGTTTGAACATGTAGTGCTCGCACAACTTCGACTAAGAATGTTTCAAGAACTCAAAATCAGCTCGATGACAGCTCCAAACAGCAGGTATGACAAACTGGACGGCTTATCAAAAGCTGGGCTCGATGAAAAATAATTGCATGTGATACTCCCTGCTCCATTTCTGCGGTCAACATATTTCATCAATTCAAAATTATAAGCACAAAACCCAAAAATTATAATCTTGGAGGCATCGATTGAAGAAAATTTTTGTGTAAAAAATATATATGTCTGTGAAATGCATATGAGCATGTGAAATACATATGTGCATGTGACATACATATGTGCATGAATCGATCAAAATTTGAACTAGAAAATTTATTGTGTGGTGTGGACATGTATGCGTGCGTAATACATGTATGTGAATCAATCTAAGTTCAAACAACAAGCGCGTGTAGGTATATCATAGAAGTTTGTTTATTTCATATTTTGTCATAGATTTTTTTTGTTATTTAAATGTATTTGTCATTTATATACAATTTTTGCACAATTTAAGAAATGTTCTTCAATTTATTACTAGAACAATGTCAGGTGTTGAATTGATATATGAATAACCAAAGTCGAGAAAAGTCAGTATACTTTAGTAAGTATAAACAATCCTAATTAGCAAAAACATGACTATATTAGATGAAATTGCGAAAAATAACATATTAAGTTAGTATTTTACCTTAAAACGTGATCCAATGGAAATAACATACTCTAGTGAGTTCTTTTTTTCTTTGTTTGCTCAGTCATTAAATACTTGATTCTTTTTAACTAACACAATAATCGATAGAAACAACGCTCATAAGAAGTTCTATTTCAACCAAGAAAGATAGACTTGCGTGACATCCACACCAAAATAAATAGAGTACATGTGTGTGCGCGCGCGCACGTGTGTGTGCGTGTGCATACAAGGAGAGAGCCTAAACAGTGCGACACAATGTGGGACAAAACTATATACAAGAATTGACATTTAGTGGGCCTTCATGATGGCATTCTTCATTGGGTTTCAACAGTTTCAACCAACTGAATGATGGAGTGTTCTGTTCACTGTTTCTAGATAGTAATGTTATGTACATGATAATATATGTGTTTGGTTCAATGTTATCTAGAAAAATCAATGGTGTTTATGATAATTTGTTGTTGTTGTTGTTGTCATTTCTTTTAACTTATAGATACTGGCGCATGCAGATGTCAATGGATTTGGCATGTCATTGAAGAAGTCATTATAAAATTAATATATAAAAAGACAGCAAACCAAACAAACTATGAACTCTGACTCTTATCTCCACACCATCATGCACATCTGAGCAGATGATAAAATGAGTTGCGCAAAATAAAGGATTGTGAGTAACCAGAAAGTCTCACCTTAGTCCATGAGTAAGGATTAACAGCTAAATTGGGCATGTTTCCATCAAAATAGTACACGGTAAATTTTACAAGACCCGTACAGATCGAGTAAAAAAACACACAGAATAAGGAAAAGAAGCAATCGGCTTCAGATAATCATATCATGAAGCAACAAGGAAAGGAAACATGCATATGTACCCATATCCATAGCAAATCCGCTGAAGGCAGAGCATCCGGGGACACCCGTGAGCCAAATTAAGACAGGATCCTTGCTAAGGTTTCTTTTAGATTGGACAAAGTAGTAAAATAGCTCCGCTCCGCTCACCACATTCACAGTGGTATACCTGACATCAAGAGCAAGTACTGGTCTGGTTAACTCGTGAAATATCAAGCAAAATGTAAACTAACAAGTACCTGACATCGAGATTTGATGGCTGGTTTGACTTTGCGACTGTACACGTGGATGTCACAGGCGTGACTCTAATTGTCACGGGCGCGTAGGGGGGCGTGTCGGTAAGGTCGATCTGGGGATGACGTTGTGTCAATTAGTCGTCGGCGACGTCTTGTCTGGGCCAGGTGGAGCAGGCACGGCTGTGTCGCATCTTGACACGGGTGTGTCGGTCATTTCGACGATCTTCGAGCGCGGAATCGTCGAGGGTGTGATGCGGGGCTTGGTCACGGGCGTGTTAAATTGGACACGGGCGTGTACTTGGGCGTGACTTGACTTTTTTTGCGGGCCGCTGATTTCACTGGAATCAAAGGTACACGCCCAGGTCACGGGCATGACCTGAAGTACTCGGGCATGTCATTGAAGAAGTAATTATTGAATTTCCGTGAAGGTAGAAAGAATTAATGACTAAAATAACATGGAAGTAATGTTCGAGATAAGTTTATTAACTATAGATAGCATTTTAATCAATCTCCAAAGATGGGATATACTAATTATGTTGACATAAATCAAACAACTTAGACATGATTGAGTTATAAATGTGATGTACTTGCTTCAAAGAAAGAGTATTTTGTGTTACTAATAACAAAAGTCGAAGGAAAACAAGAAAAGTTTTGATATTGTAATGGTCACTCTATTTTACCACCCTATAGAACTAATTTCCTCAGATCTAATTTTTGCACAATTTTGATCTCTAATGTTTCAAACCAACTACCTTTTTCATGCCTGGAGGTACTTCTGTCACTTGATTTGTAAAATTGAGGGGCTAAAATCATGCAAAAGACAGATTTTTAAACCGCCTCAAGTTAAAGGACTAAATTATACACTTTTGCCTTCTTTGCTTATGACCCAAGTAACATGACACACAGTACAGTGTGAAAAAAAGAGGAAACAAGCATCAAGATTCAAAATATATAAGCAAAAAAAACACAAGAGGCCTCGATCATTACCCTGGATCCGAGTTTATAATATCGCACAATTCGATATTAATCGCCCAATCGGGGCCAATTAGCATGTCACTCGTTGCCTTCTCCGCACATGCAGCCGCGCTCGTCATCCTTCTTGATAGCAAAGCTCACGATAAAAATTCAGTAACTTCCAACAAAAACTCAGTAATTCGAAACTAAATGGATTTTATTCAAATGAAACAAGCCGCGAAACCCTAACAAATTGACTGATTAAGAAATAAGGAGAAAAGTAATGGAAGAGCAAACCAGTATGTTCTGAACCAGATCCCGAAATCTATGGAGGTAATGAAATCAAAAACATACCAGAGAAGATGCTGCAGAGTTGCAGCTTCAATGTGGAAGTGAACAGAAGCGATCAGACTTGGATTTTTGTGAGAAGGTTATAGCTTCAGAGAAGAGGGGCCTCGGGGCCTCGCTTCAAAGGGGGTGAATGGGGCTGGAAACAGACGCTGATGGACGCCAACGCTGTGTGAAGAACACCGATATTTGTTGGAGGTGACCAACCATTCGGAGTTGGTGTGTGGCATACTGCTCTCTCTCTCTTTCCCCCCTTGCTCTCTCTCTCTCTTCCTCTCTCTCCCCCCTTGCTCTCGGAATTATTTGTCCGAGATGGTGATCAAGGAGGAGGAAGATGTGCGGCAACAGTGGCATTCGTCGGAAGGATTGTCGGAAAAGCCTACCACATCGTCGTGGTCAAGGATATCGAAGCCACAATCCCGCCTCCAAAATTTCTCCTTCCCCAGCCTCAGCTGGGGCAACCAGAAGCTTCTTCGGGGCAGCAACTCATCCGGAAGACCGGCGGATGAGGAATTGCAGAAATCGATGCGCTGGTGTAACAATATAACTATAAGTGCTCCTCCTCTTCTTATCCTAACGAGCCACCACTCCCGCCGCTGCCGCCACGCCGGTTTCCTGTACAGAAGCAAGGTGCGGAGGAAGACTAGGAGGAGAAGGAATCCAATCCTTCTGCTCGGCTGATTTTGCTTACCGGCGGTGAGTTTGCCTGTGAGGAGGGCTAGCTGGAAGATTTACAAAAAATTTGAAATGGAAAAAAAACTGCACCGCTTAACTTTGTGGTGGATCACCATCCATATGTCATGCTTAACCTTTAGCGAATACTGAGAAAAATATTTGTGTTTTACTTCAAAATGCTTACTTTAAAAAACAATATTACGGAACATAGGTGAGCAGTAAAGAAGAGAAGATATATGGGGCGTCGAAGAAGGAGAGTGCGACATTAGATGAATTTCCCGGAGATTAGCGGCCGCCGGAGAGCGCTGCTTTTCCTTGGCTACCCGCGCCGCCTGCTCTTCACTTTCTGGATCCGACGGTCGTCTCTTGCGCCTTTGAAATCAACACATGAGGCTATCTGATGGCAAAATAAACTATCATTCTTAGAGATAACTAAGAAAAAGGATAACAAAGAAAAAGGGAAGAGTAAACATACAGCCAGGAAGACAAACTAATAGAAAAAATGGACAGACGATATTGCTATTGACATTAATAATATTATCCTCCTCCTAGGCAAAAACACGAGCCATCCTGTATGAAAATTCAGGCTCGTTTGAATTCATAACTTTCTGGCACCATAAATGTACATACAATCTCTTCCACCAGCCTCGCAAACGACGCATCTTAGCCCCCGTTGCAATAAATAATGGGTTAGGGGTGCGGGGCAAAAATTCACAATGCGCATTTCTTTTGCTCCTTATTTCATTTTTCCTATAACTCTTTCCTTTAAGATCTGTCGGAAGTCTATTATGAATGACTTGTCAAGGGTCATTCTTCGTCATCTGCGAGGGCAGCGAATGACAATGGTGTAAATTTATAGCCATCGCCGTGGTAGAACTTGCCCATAAATTCGACCTAGTGAAGACGAAGAGCGTGAAGGAATGCACTCAATGTTTCCATCATGAGCAGTATGAATGTTGTTGCAAACGCAAAAATAGCTACTCCAACTAATCGAATTATGATGATGTTGTACCTGTCAATGTAAGGCGAGAGGAAGCAACAATTATTCAATCAAAAGAAATCAAATTACGCCTAGGTTCCTTGCCAAAATACTCGATTAAAATTTTATGTCTTCTTGTGGATTTGTTGCATGAGTACGCCCACGCGCATGATATGTATGCATGTATCTGTGTGTGTGTGTGTGTGTGTATGTGTGTACATGTCTTCCTAACTTTGAATTTCAAACAAGCAAGAGATGTTTGAAATCGATGAAGCAAACATGGCCGGAGCAAAACAAAGTAACCATACCAATTTTAAGCCAACTAAAATATTTATCTCCTAACTTCAAACAAACAAGAGATGTTAAAAATTGATGGAGCAAACAGGAAAAGGTTAAAACAAAGTAACCAGAACATTTTTTAATCCAATTAGGTGCCTAAATTTAGTTAAAAGGTTCAAAAAACTATGCTAGATTTTAGCTAAGAAATTAGAGAAATCAACAGAGTTTTTTTTGGCCATAGAAGGTGCGGATCAAACAATTTGAACCAAGACATTTCAAGTAGATTTGAAGCCAAGAAGCCATATGAATAATGGAGATTATAATGTCTTATTATGTCATTCATCATCTTCCATCCTCTTTAACATCTATCAGCATAGTGAGGAAACATTAACCAGATTGGAGAAATACATACCCTGATGTGCATGGCATATTAGCTCTATTACTTTATTTCATTTCTAACTATCGGACGCTAACATTGGATTTAGTAGTTTCTGATTGAAATAATTAAACTTTGCGGGTCAAATACTTGCAGGAAGCTCACTCACAATATTCATTTATATCAATTCTAAAAGTGCATTGGGCATTTGATTAGAAAAAGAGTTTTGAGGATGGAGTATCTGCAAGGTGAATGTCCCACTAGTTAATTTGAATGGAACATTTATAGTATACTTTGTTAGATTCCAAATAACCAGCCTAAATCTAGAAATCTGGTATGCAAAAAACATGATTTGGGCAAAAAAAGAGAAATCTGGTATGCAAAAAATGTGCAAGCAGGAACTCGGGAACAAGGAAGAGGGAGAGTGTTTATACCCCTAAGTCGTGATTTTAGCCTGGCCAAGAGGGAGTGGGATGACTGGATGAAGTGGGAGAGAGAAGATCCGGTGTGATTCACCTTCAATCGGCCAAAGAGGAGCGGCGGTGGCGGAGTTAACGAAGTCGTTGGGGCTGTTGTGCGTGAAGAAGGCCGACGGGAATGAAATGACCTAGGTCGACAGGAGTTATGGCAGCAGGGATGCCCGAATAGTGGCTGATTGCAGACAGGATGATGGAGTACTGGCGATCTGCGGCTGGCAGTTGCTTTCGTCGAGAGGAAGGGGGAGATGAACAGCGGCTGATCTACGTTTTTCTCCTTAATCCCCAGACGAAGATTCAGCAGGAAGACACCACGTGATTCAGCAAGAAGAGAACGACTGCCATGAAATGGAACTCCCAGAGGTTATGGAAGATAAGAGAACCAGTGCGATTCAGCAGGGACGGTCGGTGGGTGTGGGGGAAGATGATAGAACCGCCAGAGTGAAAGAGTGAAATGAATCGCGGAAAAGGAATCGAATTTATTTCTAAACTGGGGTAAAATGGGAATCACCAAAATTCAGTCGGATTCAGTTTACGGGAGTGAGGCCCGATCGGGGGGGCGTCGGGTTCCTCTCTGGTATGAGGGGGAAAAAGGGGGAGGGGGAAGAGAAAGAAAAAGAGGGGAGGAAAAGAAAAGGGGGGATGGGGACAAAGAGAGAAGAGGGAAAGGAAGAAAAAAATGGAGGAAGAGAGGAAGAAAGAGAGAAGAAAAAAGGGGGAGAGAGACGTATGCAGACATTAATACACAAACAACCCTGCATATGGAGGAATTTTTTCAATCAGATGTACACGCATCCACGGTCCTCATCATCCATACACATACACACTCCTCATTTCATACAAATGAATAAAAAATAGATATCTTTCATACAAATACACACTCATTTCTATCTCATCCTAACATCCATACACAATAAACACTTGCAAAGATAGCAATGTCCGATCACAATTAAATTTTCTCACCATTATTTGGTGAAACATTGAAAAGTTTCTCAACATTCTCAAAATCATATTTTTCAATTGCACTGAATGCATCAAATCACAACTCAACATTCAAGAAAGCAGTCACCTCAGTATTTTTCAATACTGAGGTGACTTACACAGAAGAAAGCAGTCACCTCAGTACACTTACACAAACTCCATATTTCATACATACACATAAAAAATAGAAAATCATTCATACACATACACTCCTCATTTCAATCCCGCCATATCATTCAAACACAATAAAAAGGATTCGGGTGGCAGCATGAAGAAGAATAGTAGTGACCAAATAAATGAATTCCTTTAAAATTTGTAATTATGCTAAACACAATGTACATCAACATGATTGTAAGAAGTTGCAGTTATGCTTAAAAAGTAAAAAAATTAAATCCTATGGAAATGAGGAGTCCATATAGAATTCAACCATATTAAACATTGTCATTTCACAAAAGAACCCCTCAATGCAGAAAGTCTATTTTTACTTAAAACTCAGGCTTCATTTGTTTTAGCGGTGGCGGGTCGATCCGACGGGTGGAAACGGAGAGTTTGAACCGGAAGGGGAGGTGGCTGCTCCAAACGGAACTTTTTGGGGCTTTTCTCAAGGCGGTCGGGTGGAAACGGAGTAAACGCCGCCGGAGGTTCATTTGTTTACCCTCCTTCCGGCGGCGTTTGCGCAAAACGGAGTTGCGAAACGCCCAAACAAATAGAGCCTCAATCCATACGAGCTCATACAGATGGACTCTAATTCCTTATAAGCATATGCAATCCATTTGAGGATGCCAGCATAAAGACTGCTTGAAGGCTAAAATCTGAAATCCGAAAATTGAAAACAACTATAGGCTAATAATACGTTACATATTTTTTAAAAAGAAATACAAAATTTTCACTTAATAGTATATCTCAATTTGCAGTAATATTGAGCAATCATTCAACCAATACACACAGACATTCCATGAATACACATGCATTCAATCCCTTTTTATTCTTCATAAAATTCTCAATATAAATTGTAATCTTACCTTCTGATTCTAACCTGAAACATGACATAAAACACAAGCTAGAACAATAAAATTCAACTTGAGTTTAACGCTTAAAAATTTAAAGATTCTGCAAGAAAAAACATTCAAAAGAAGCATTTATTGGACGGAGCACAGCTCATCTCCTCAAAAATTAGAAACCTCCACAACTCTGGCCACCTCCATCCCCACTTCGCCTCTACCGACACTCACTCCTCCTCCGCTTTCTAGTGAGTCCTCGGGACTTCGTTCTACATCTTCTCCATCGTCGTAGTCCTCTCCTCCAGCTTCCTCTTCAACACCACCAAACACTCATCAATTCAAGCTCCAACGATCAGTACAAAATTGGCAATCTTCTTGAACAAAGTAGTCCCCTCTCCACCAGCTCGCTCTTCCAGTCGTTGATGATCACATGCTCCCTCGTGAAGCGTTAAGATTCAAAGTCACTTGAGATTTTGCTGCTTTCACAAACATTAGGTACCCCAGGACTACCATCAGCCCATAATTAATGGTGGTGATGACGAAACATATCAGTAAAACCTGTAATGAGGAAGATTATGAAATTATGCACTGAAATTACAAAGGAAATATATTGAAATGGCAATATTCTTTATTGAAGATGTCCGAAAGGTTCCTGCTACTTGTTACTCCATGTTTCTCCCTTCTTAGTGTGTGGTTTAACAAATCTAGCAGCCTGCCATGCCAAAGAAGAAATGATCTCCAGCCAGCTCTCAATGCCAGTCTCACAACTAGACTTAAAATTTTCATCTTTCAGTAACTGCAACACCAGCGCCGAGAAATGCCTCCGCACAGCATTCCCAAGATGTACTTTGATTGGATCATTGAGCTTCTCCTTAACTGGAAAAGCATCACCATCAAAGCAATTTGATGAGAAATCCACACCTGAACCTTCAAAATCATCATCTTCATCATCATTATACTCCATATAGTTGCCGAGTGTTAATCCATAACTGAGAATACCCAAACCTGAACCTACAAATGTTAATCCCAAGTAAAATTAGGACAAGTAAAGTGAAAACAATTAATTATGAGTATGTTTGGCACGATGTCGATGGTCATAGACACGGTGATTTTGAATGGTGAATAGTCAACTTCAACTAAAGAACTCCATACAGTTTCATCCATTGTCATGTCAAACGTATATCCTATGACGATTGCATTTTTTCCCAAATTCATCGGGCGAAGATTATATTTAAAATATGTAAAATCACATTCATATATATACATGACAAATATCTCCTCATAGACAGCTAGAAATAGTGTATAGTACAATACCTTCTCCGGATTGGGTACAAATATCAGTGAAAAAAGATGATTGCATTCCACTGATATCCAAACATAGTGCAGAACCAAATATTGGATGTTAAGTATCCCCTGCAACAATGGATCTATTAAGAATTATAATTTGACTATTTTAAAAACTTGAAAACAGTAAATAATTAACTCAATTGTTGTTCTGAAGTTTAGGGATTCATCTGGGTCTTCAAATGGGTATGCTCCAACAATCATCACATATAATGTTACTCCACAAGACCACACATCAGCAATCTAGATAGTAAACAATATAAAGAACGAATTAAAAATAATTGGTGACATAGATTTGCATCTAGCTGAGATACAAACTCATGAGCAAAGGTCAATCCAGAAGTGAAGTCTCTGCCAAAGAAAATGAGGTAGATCTTCGTGAAAACTTTCACTTAACTCACGTATCCCTTATATGGTAAACTCTTAGATTTGTGAATTCACCTTGTGCATGATGTTTTAAACCCTATTAATTACTGATGTTTATTTGAATAAGGTAATTTTCACCAAGTTATTATATACTACCAAACATACTTATTTAGCGGGTCACCATTTCATCATCTGTATCCAGTTTGTATAAAGCATACTTTCAGCATTTAAGGCTCCATTTTAGACGATGGTGGCGGTCCTGAACATGAGGGTTAAATTGTTCCTCTCCATGCAAACAGCGAATATTACAGCTTGAACCAAACACATCAGGCACATGATTGTGGTGCTTGAGTAATGACATGGATATACCTTGCACATTTTAGTCTAGAATGATAAAAATAAAACCTAAGTACAAACATACATAGTGAGAACATCATAGCTAGCCATTATGACAAAGAAAGCACTACCAAATAAGATCTGGCTATGAATTATCAACCAGATGTAATAAGAGAAACAATTGGTTACAACCAGAATTTTGTGAACTTCCATAAAAACATTGATGTCAAAACCACCTGAAAACTTTCTGCCGCCACCTACTCTATAAGATTGTCAAAACCACCTGAAAACCAACCTTGTGAACTTCTATAAGGTTTTCACTTGCTGTCAACTTTGAGATACCAAAGAAGGATAGGTTTGGTAGCGGGGTTTGATTTGGTTACTGATTGATAGCAGGTAGATCAACAAATTCTATCACTGATGAGTAGACTCTCACAATGCCTAACATGTGCCTCTAATGGTCTCCTTTGTACGTGTCCAAACCATCTTAGTCGAGCTTCTTGCATCTCCTCTGCAATTGGTGTTACTCTTGTCTTATCCCTGATACATTCATTCCGAATTTTATCCAGTCTCGTGTGCCCACACATCCACCTAAGCATTCTCATATCTGTAACTCTCATTTTTTGTTCATATACACAATTCACTGCCCAACACTCAAAACTAAAGATCATCGCTGGTCTAAATTGTTTTCTAATATATAACAAAATTTACTACATGCGCAAAACATAAAACAAAGATTTCGCACAGGCTCGCCCATGCTCGATGCTCTCGGGCAACCTAATATCATCTCAATTAGTTATCATGAATTTGTAACTGCACAGATACTAATGGTCCTACATCTCTCCCTCAACAAAACAAGTAAAGCCACCCATTTCTCTCACATAGAAATTCTCACCCAAACTTGTTTAATGTCTTGTGATGGGCCAAAAGAAATTCTCTCATTTTCTCCTCCCACCATCCCTAGTAGATGTTGGAATCTCTCCCACATCTCTTCTCTCCCCAGAACAAGATAAAAATACATCATTCTAGCATCTATGAGCAATAAAAATTTGGAATGTTGAATTAGACAAACAATTTTGATATCACTAAATATTAACAGGTGAAATAAGGTTCTTGGATTGCTAACCATTAATGAAAATTTCACAAAAAAACGATTTTGAAATGAAAAAAATATTAAATATGATATTCATGGTATCAAATATCAACTCGCGAGATAACACACAGAACATCATGCATAGAGCAAAGAGCATGATGCAAAGTTGACTACATCAATGTATAACTAAGTCCCTATGCTCAGTATACTACAAAAACTATTCAAAACAAGCACCAAACTGTAGTAAGTATAATTGTTGGGTGTTTGGTTCTACTGTAATTATATTATGGAGGAAAGATGGGAAGAACGACAAATGCATGCCCACCTTCTGAAGCACATTGACAAGTCTAAGCATCTCTGTTGTATGCCCACCTTCAGTCACGAAACACAATTTCTATTACATATACAAAACAACAAACGTAAAAAAAATATAAAATTTCAGGCGCAAAAAGCATTTTCTCCTGAGCCAAGAACAATTAGGGTGCTGAGGTGCTTCAGCAATGGCCAAAGAGTTCTGCCAATGCAATACAGAACATAAGCCAATCGAATCATGGTAATTGAAACAACTGCAGAGATGGAGAGCGGAGAGGCTGCGGGAGAGAAAGAGAGGGATCAGGAATAGTTTATTAGGATTCATCGACGCTCCCCACGCATTGTTTCTAGAGATGAATGGCGAGAGTGAAGAAACTATAGCGGGAAGCTTGGGTATTGAGCCTATTTTAGAGATTATTACAGATCTAAAGAAAACATTAATTTGCAATTGACTACAGAAATCACTGATTCGCAATTAACCACTGAGATTAATTAAGTGATTTCAGTGAAATCACTGAAATCACTGAAAACACTTTAAGCAAATATTTAGAGGAGTTCCTGTTTTTTTTTTACAAATGTTTAGTGAACTCTGTTATGAAAATCAGTGAACATTTGCATTTCAGTGAAATTCAGATAATCATTTGCATTGTTCGAATCACTGAAATCATTTGTAGTGTCTAATACATGTTCAGCAATGTGATTTTAGTGATTCTGCATTTGGTTGCAAATCATTTGCAGTGTCGAATACACAAAATGTTGGACATTAGTTTCTCCTCTCTGTTTAGAGAAAGCACTCTATGGATGCTTTCAGTGTAATTATTTGCATTTCAGTGAACTCCGGCATTCCACTAAAATCACTGAACATTTGCATTTCAGTGATATACCTCCTATGAGTTCCTCTGAAATCACCTTAAGCACTGTCCAGTTCTGAAACATTTTTGGGCCTTATTATAGTTAGTTGTGACCTGACATTGGCTAGTTTCCAAAGTATGTTGTAATTTATTAGTTATAATAGTTTTTGTTAAGTTATAGCACTATCTAGTTCTTAAACAAATGTTGTCCAAATCTTAAACAAATGCTAAAATCATTTAAACGCTAGGTTTAGACAAAGCTAAAAGAAGAACCTGCTACACTATTTAACTTGAAATAATTTGCATTGAGCTCCTCAGATTTCCTACATCTCTCTCCCTCTCCTAAGATTTCCTACACTCCTCTACTTTTGAAGTATTGATATATTAACATTTTTGTCTAAAGGGCTTCCTAATCACCTTCCTTGCAGTATTGATATATTAACATTCATAACATTACAATTCAGGTTTTTTTTTCTTTTTTCCTTAAGCAGCTTTTACTACAATGATAAATTGAAGGATTGATTTGACCAGGATATGTATATAATATGGAAGTCTATAACTACATGAACAATGACTAGAACATGTTTTCGGCCTTTGGAATAGCCACAGTGGATCAAACGCTAGAATTTGGAATGGTTATTATTGCACTCTTTGTAACAGCATAAACTTTATGATCACAAATAACACCAATTAGCCTTCTTTCTGTGATAAACAGCATGTAATAAGGCCCCAGAAACTGAATAAAACCTGAAATATTAAAACTCGTGTGAGATCAATAAAAGTCCCAAATGTGAAAAACCCCAATCCAGACTCAACAGGTGCAAAGAAGAAATGTGCCATACCAACAATCCCATAACAGTTGGTAACAAATCTCAGCCCACCAGTTGACATGTTTCCCTCATGAATGCATTTCAAAAGCTCATTGCATTCACTTTCAGAGTACGTGGTGGAGTCCTCCCGGACATTCAGCTCCAAAGCTTCGAGTCGATCAACCTTCAAAACTCTCCACAAAGTTCTGCCCTTGTCCCTTCCAAGCATATAGAAATTCTGTGAATTGATCAAGAAAAAGCTCTGTCAATGTCTGCAATGCGAACCCTAATATGATTTTTGCAAGGCCAAAGAACCATAAATGGTATAAGGGACCAGCGTGGGCGAAGACATCTTCATTATAATACAACACTCCTCTGCTTTTGGAGGGCGCACGCTAGGAGGAAGGAGAACGCAGGATGCTCACGGAATCAGCCAGCCGGAGGAAGGAGCAGGAGGGGTTATGAGTCCGCCGGAGGCCGGAGTCATCGTGGCAAGACAGTGGCGACTGGAAGAGACACTGTAGAGCAGGGGGAAGCCGGAGGCAGCGGCGGTGGAT
This sequence comes from Platanthera guangdongensis, assembly GCA_039583875.1. Lineage (NCBI taxonomy): Eukaryota > Viridiplantae > Streptophyta > Magnoliopsida > Asparagales > Orchidaceae > Platanthera > Platanthera guangdongensis. The sequence goes on along the minus strand of CM077166.1, from coordinate 139,131,986 downwards.
TTTGGAGGGCGCACACCGAGTTGTTGCGGGGGCGAAGTTCCTCCCGCGGGAGAAAAAGGGCGAGCGAGAGAGAAAGAGAGAATCGCGATTCTTGTTGCGGGAGATCGTCGTTCCCTTCCTGGCCATTTTCGCGATTCTTGTTGCGGGAGAATATGAGAGAATCGTAAGGGGTAAAACGGGATAGACGCAAAATCAGTCTGTTTCAGTCGAACCAGAGTGAGGCCCGACCGGGGGGGCCGCCGGGTTCCTCTCTGGTATGAGGGGGAAAAAAGGGGGGAGGGGGGAAGAGAAAGAAAAAGAGGGGGAGGAAAAGAAAATGGGGGATGGGGAGAAAGAGAGAAGAGGGAAAGGAAGAGAAAAATGGAGGAAGAGAGGAAGAAAGAGAGAAGAAAAAAAGGGGGGAGAGAGAGAGACGTATGTAGACATTAATACACAAACAACCCTGCATATGGAGGAATTTTTTCAATCAGATGTACACGCATCCACGGTCCTCATCATCCATACACATACACACTCCTCATTTCATACAAATGAATAAAAAATAGATATGTTTCATACAAATACACAATCATTTCTATCTCATTCTAACATCCATACATAATAAACACTTGCAAAGATAGCAATGTCCGATCACAATTAAATTTTCTCACCATTATTTGGTGAAACATTGAAAAGTTTCTCAACATTCTCAAAATCATAATTTTCAATTGCACTGAATGCATCAAATCACAACTCAACATTCAATAAAGCAGTCACCTCAGTATTTTTCAATACTGAGGTGACTTACACAGAAGAAAGCAGTCACCTCAGTACACTTACACAAACTCCATATTTCATACATACACATAAAAAATAGAAAATCATTCATACACATACACTCCTCATTTCAATCCCGCCATATCATTCAAACACAATAAAAAGGATTCGGGTGGCAGCATGAAGAAGAATAGTAGTGACCAAATAAATGAATTCCTTTAAAATTTGTAATTATGCTAAACACAATGTAGATCAACATGATTGTAAGAAGTTGCAGTTATGCTTAAAAAGTAAAAAAATTAAATCCTATGGAAATGAGGAGTTCATATAGAATTCAACCATATTAAACATTGTCATTTCACAAAAGAACCCCTCAATGTAGAAAGTCTATTTTTACTTAAAACTCAGGTTTCATTTGTTTTAGCGGTGGCGGGTCGATAGGACGGGTGGAAACGGAGAGTTTGAACCGGAAGGGGGAGGTGGCTGCTCCAAACAGAACTTTTTGGGGCTTTTCTCAAGGCGGTCGGGTGGAAACGGAGCAAATGCCGCCGGAGGTTCATTTGTTTACCCTCCTTCCGGCGGCGTTTGCGCAAAATGGAGTTGCGAAACGCCCAAACAAATAGAGCCTCAATCCATACGAGCTCAAACAGATGGACTCTAATTCCTTATAAGCATATGCAATCCATTTGAGGATGCCAGCATAAAGACTGCTTGAAAGATAAAATCTGAAATCCGAAAATTGAAAACAACTATAGGCTAATAATACGTTACATATTTTTTTAAAAAGAAATACAAAATTTTCACTTAATAGCATATCTCAATTTGCAGTAATATTGAGCAATCATTCAACCAATACACACAGACATTCCATGAATACACATGCATTCAATCCCTTTTTATTCTTCATAAAATTCTCAATATAAACTGTAATCTTACCTTCTGATTCTAACTTGAAACATGACATAAAACACAAGCTAGAACAATAAAATTCAACTTGAGTTTAACGCTTAAAAATTTAAAGATTCTGCAAGAAAAAACATACAAAAGAAGCATTTATTGGACGGAGCACAGCCCATCTCCTCAACAAATTAGAAACCTCCACAACTCTGGCCACCTCCATCCCCCACTTCGCCTCTACCGACACTCACTCCTCCTCCGCTTTCTAGTGAGTCCTCGGGACTTCGTTCTACATCTTCTCCATCGTCGTAGTCCTCTCCTCCAGCTTCCTCTTCAACACCACCAAACACTCATCAATTCAAGCTCCAACGATCAGTACAAAATTGGCAATCTTCTTGAACAAAGTAGTCCCCTCTCCACCAGCTCGCTATTCTAGTCGTTGATGATCACATGCTCCCTCGTGAAGCGTTAAGATTCAAAGTCTCTTGAGATTTTGCTGCTCTCACAAACATTAGGTACCCCAGGACAACCATCAGCCCATCATTAATGGTGGTGATGACGAAACATATCAGTAAAACCTGTAATGAGGAAGATTATGAAATTATGCACTGAAATTACAAAGGAAATATATTGAAATGGCAATATTCTTTATTGAAGATGTTCGGAAGGTTCCTGCTACTTGTTACTCCATGTTTCTCCCTTCCTAGTGTGTGGTTTAACAAATCTAGCAGCCTGTCATGCCAAAGAAGAAATGATCTCCAGCCAGCTCCCAATGCCAGTCTCACAACTAGACTTAAAATTTTCATCTTTCAGTAACTGCAACACCAGTGCCGAGAAATGCCTCCGCACAGCATTCCCAAGATGTACTTTGATTGGATCATTGAGCTTCTCCTTAACTGGAAAAGCATCACCATCAAAGCAATTTGACGAGAAATCCACACCTGAACCTTCAAAATCATCATCCTCATCATCATTATACTCCATATAGTTGCCGAGTGTTAATCCACAACTGAGAATACCCAAACCTGAACCTACAAATGTTAATCCCAAGTAAAATTAGGACAAGTAAAGTGAAAACAATTAATTATGAGTATGTTTGGCACGATGTCGATGGTCATAAACACGGTGATTTTGAATGGAGAATAGTCAACTTCAACTAAAGAACTCCATACAATTTCATCCATTGTCATGTCAAACGTATATCCTATGACGATTGCATTTTTTCCCAAATTCATCGGGCGAAGATTATATTTAAAATATGTAAAATCACATTCATATATATACATGACAAATATCTCCTCACAGACAGCTAGAAATAGTGTAGAGTACAATACCTTCTCCGGATTGGGTACAAATATCAGTGAAAAAAGATGATTGCATTCCACTGATATCCAAACATAGTGTAGAACCAAATATTGGATGTTAAGTATCCCCTGCAACAATGGATCTATTAAGAATTATAATTTGACTATTTTAAAAACTTGAAAACAGTAAATAATTAACTCAATTGTTGTTCTGAAGTTTAGGGATTCATCTGGGTCTTCAAATGGGTATGCTCCAACAATCATCACATATAATGTTACTCCACAAGACCACACATCAGCAATCTAGATAGTAAACAATATAAAGAACGAATTAAAAATAATTGGTGACATAGATTTGCATCTAGCTGAGATACAAACTCATGAGCAAAGGTCAATCCAGAAGTGAAGTCTCTGCCAGAGAAAATGAGGTAGATCTTCGTGAAAACTTTCACTAAACTCACGTATCCCTTATATGGTAAACTGTTAGATTTGTGAATTCACCTTGTGCATGATGTTTGAAACCCTATTAATTACTGATGTTTTTTTGAATAAGGTAATTTTCACCAAGTTATTATATACTACCAAACATACTTATTTAGCGGGTCACCATTTCATCATCTGTATCCAGTTTGTATAAAGCATACTTTCAGCATTTAAGGCTCCGTTTTACACGATGGTGGCGGTCCTGAACATGAGTGTTAAATTGTTCCTCTCCATGCAAACAGCGAATATTACAGCTTGAACCAAACACATCAGGCACATGATTGTGGTGCTTGAGTAATGACATGGATATACCTTACACATTTTAGTCTAGAATGATAAAAATAAAAACTAAGTACAAACATACATACTGAGAACATCATAGCTAGCCATTATGACAAAGAAAGCACTACCAAATAAGATCTGCCTATGAATTATCAACCAGATGTAATAAGAGAAACAACTGGTTACAACCAGAATTTTGTGAACTTCCATAAAAACATTGATGTCAAAACCACCTGAAAACTTTCTGCCGCCACCTACTCTATAAGATTGTCAAAACCACCTGAAAACCAACCTTGTGAACTTCTATAAGGTTTTCACTTGATGTCAACTTTGAGATACCAAAGAAGGATAGGTTTGGTAGCGGGGTTTGATTTGGTTACTGATTGATAGCAGGTAGATCAACAAATTTTATCACTGATGAGTAGACTCTCACAATGCCTAACATGTGCCTCTAATGGTCTCCTTTGTACGTGTCCAAACCATCTTAGTCGAGCTTCTTGTATCTCCTCTGCAATTGGTGTTACTCTTGTCTTATCCCTGATACATTCATTCCGAATTTTATCCAGTCTCGTGTGCCCACACATCCACCTAAGCATTCTCATATCTGCAACTCTCATTTTTTGTTCATATACACAATTCACTGCCCAACACTCAAAACCAAAGATCATCGCTGGTCTAAATTGTTTTCTAATATATAACAAAATTTACTACATGCGCAAAACATAAAACAAAGATTTCGCACAGGCTCGCCCATGCTCGATGCTCTCGGGCAACCTAATATCATCTCAATTAGTTATCATGAATTTGTAACTGCACAGATACTAATGGTCCTACATCTCTCCCTCAACAAAACAAGTAAAGCCACCCATTTCGCTCACATAGAAATTCTCACCCAAACTTGTTTAATGTCTTGTGATGGGCCAAAAGAAATTCTCTCATTTTCTCCTCCCACCATCCCTAGTAGATGTTGGAATCTCTCCCACATCTCTTCTCTCACCAGAACAAGATAAAAATACATCATTCTAGCATCTATGAGCAATAAAAATTTGGAATGTTGAATTAGACAAACAATTTTGATATCACTAAATATTAACAGGTGAAATAAGGTTCTTGGATTGCTAACCATTAATGAAAATTTCACAAAAAAATGATTTTGAAATGAAAAAAATATTAAATATGATATTCATGGTATCAAATATCAACTCGCGAGATAACACACAGAACATCATGCATAGAGCAAAGAGCATGATGCAAAGTTGACTACATCAATGTATAACTAAGTCCCTATGCTCAGTATACTACAAAAACTATTCAAAACAAACACCAAACTGTAGTAAGTATAATTGTTGGGTGTTTGGTTCTACTATAATTATATTATGGAGGAAAGATGGGAAGAACGACAAATGCATGCCCACCTTCTGAAGCACATTGACAAGTCTAAGCATCTTTGTTGTATGCCCACCTTCAGTCACGAAACACGAGTTCTATTACATATACAAAACGACAAATGTAAAAAAATATAAAATTTCAGGTGCAAAAAGCATTTTCACCTGAGCCAAGAACAATTAGGGTGCTGAGGTGCTTCAGCAATGGCCGAAGAGTTCTGCCAATGCAATACAGAACATAAGCCAATCGAATCATGGTAATTGAAACAACTGCAGAGATGGAGAGCGGAGAGGCTGCGGGAGAGAAAGAGAGGGATCAAGAATAGTTTATTAGGATTCATCGACGCTCCACACGCGTTGTTGCTAGAGATGAATGGCGAGAGTGAAGAAACTATAGCGGGGAAGCTTGGGTATTGAGCCTATTTTAGAGATTATTACAGATCTAAAGAAAACATTAATTTGCAATTGACCACAGAAATCCCTGATTCGCAATTAACCACTGAGATTAATTAAGTGATTTCAGTGAAATCACTGAAATCACTGAAAACACCTTAAGCAAATATTTAGAGGAGATCCTGTTTTTTTTTTACAAATGTTTAGTGAACTCTGTTATGAAAATCAGTGAACATTTGCATTTCAGTGAAATTCAGATAATCATTTGCATTGTTCGAATCACTGAAATCATTTGTAGTGTCTAATACATGTTTAGCAATGTGATTTTAGTGATTCTGCATTTGGTTGCAAATCATTTGCAGTGTCGAATACACAAAATGTTGGACATTAGTTTCTCCTTTCTGTTCAGAGAAAGCACTCTATGGATGCTTTCAGTGTAATTATTTGCATTTCAGTGAACTCCGGCATTCCACTAAAATCACTGAACATTTGCATTTCAGTAATATACCTCCTCTGAGTTCCTCTGAAATCACCTTAAGCACTATCCAGTTCTGAAACATTTTTGGGCCTTATTATAGTTAGCTGTGACCTGACATTGGCTAGTTTCCAAAGTATGTTGTAATTTATTAGTTATAATAGTTTTTGTTAAGTTATAGCACTATCTAGTTCTTAAACAAATGTTGTCCAGTTCTTAAACAAATGCTAAAATCATTTAAACGCTAGGTTTAGACACAGCTAAAAGAAGAACCTGCTACACTATTTAACTTGAAATAATTTACATTGAGCTCCTCAAATTTCCTGCATCTCTCTCCCTCTCCTAAGATTTCCTACACTCCTCTACTTTTGAAGTATTGATATATTAACATTTTTGTCTAATGGGCTTCCTAATCACCTTCCTTGCAGTATTGATATATTAACATTCATAACATTACAATTCAGGTTTTTTTTTTCTTTTTTCCTTAAGCAGCTTTTACTACAATGATAAATTGAAGGATTGATTTGACCAGGATATGTATATAATATGGAAGTCTATAACTACATGAACAATGACTAGAACTTGTTTTCGGCCTTTGGAATAGCCACAGTGGATCGAACGCTAGAATTTGGAATGGTTATTATTGCACTCTTTGTAACAGCATAAACTTTATGATCACAAATAACACCAATTAGCCTTCTTTCTGTGATAAGCAGCATGTAATGAGGCCCCAGAAACTGAATAAAACCTGAAATATTAAAACTCGTGTGAGATCAATAAAAGTCCCAAATGTGAAAAACCCCAATCCAGACTCAACAGGTGCAAAGAAGAAATGTGCCATACCAACAATCCCATAACAGTTGGTAACAAATCTCAGCCCACCAGTTGACCTGTTTCCCTCATGAATGCATTTCAAAAGCTCATTGCATTCACTTTCGGAGTACGTGGTGGAGTCCTCCCAGACATTCAGCTCAAAAGCTTCTAGCCGGTCAACCTTCAAAACTCTCCACAAAGTTCTACCCTTGTCCCTTCCAAGCATATAGAAATTTTGTGAATTGATCAAGAAAAAGCTCTGTCAATGTCTGCAATGCGAACCCTAATATGATTTTTGCAAGGCCTAAGAACCATAAATGGTATAAGGGACCAGCGTGGGCGAAGACATCTTCATTATAATACTACACTCCTCTGCTTTTGGAGGGCGCATGCTGGGAGGAAGGAGAACGCAGGATGCTCACGGAATCAGCCAGCCGGAGGAAGGAGCAGGAGGGGTTGTGAGTCCGCCGGAGGCCGGAGTCATCGTGGAAGACAGTGGCGACTGGAAGAGACGATGTCGAGCAGGGGGGAAGCCGGAGGCAGCGGCGGTGGATTTTGGAGGGCGCACACCGTGTTGTTGCGGGGGCGAAGTTCCTCCCGCGGGAGAAAAATGGCGAGCGAGAGAGAAAGAGAGAATCGTGATTCTTGTTGCGGGAGATCGTCGTTCCCTTCCTAGCCATTTTCGCGATTCTTGTTGCGGGAGAAGATGAGAGAATCGTAAGGGGTAAAATGGGATAGACGCAAAATCAGTCTGTTTCAGTCGAACCAGAGTGAGGCCCGACCGGGGGGGTTACGTAAGGATGAATAATTTAAGTTTAATTAATTCAGTCTATTGTGCTCAGAATTTGGATTACTACGGCAGGTCTCATGTCTGGGAATAAACTATGGTCAAGTTGCCATCTCCCGAGCATGTCCTCCGCCTTCTGTGGTGTCTTCGTGTCACGAAGACACGAATATACGACACGAACCCGAAGATCCTCGAGGCCTTTGCAAACTCTGGAATCGAGCTCATCGTCACGGTGCCAAACGAGGCCGTGGCTGTGCTCACCGACCATGCCCAGGCCACGGAATGGATCGCCACCAACATCGGGCCGTTCCTCCCAGACACGAGTATCACCGGCCTCGCCGTCGGCAATGAGGTCTTCACCTCAGACGACGCTGTACTGAAGGAGAACGTCTTGCCGGCCATGTCGGCTCTCCACCAGGCTGTAACACTTGTACTCTCACCTCCTATTAACCAGCAGTCAAACAAAGCTCAGATGTCATTTTCAAAGAGGTAATCACACCGGAGGAGTAACACCATCAGCAACATAAACGAAGGCCATGATTTGCCTCCTATTTCAAGGCATCTCCAGATGCTGACAGGTGGTAAGTACTGAAGACAACCAATTACTTTCTCCTGTAACAGCTATAATTATGAATAGCCTTTATAAATATGGTTTTGAGCATGTATTAGGTTAAGATGGTTTTTAATAAAATTACGTTATTTCCTCTTAACTTTCCCCTGTTCTTCTCTCTCTCCCCTGCCTCTTCCTGGCATTCTTCTATCCCACTTAACACCATTGTTACATTGGTGCTCTCGTTTTCTTGATCTCCACCCTTTCGCTACCATGCCGGCTGGAACCCGATCTCACGACGATGCCCACCACCCGCGCGACATTCAGGAGGCCATTCAAGAGGAACAACGTGCAAGAATCTCACAATTCGAAGTTTTCCGCCAAGAAACCCAGACCCAACATAATCTGTTGACACAACAAATCTTGGCAACCCGGGATCAGGCATCCGATCAGATTATGGAATTACGCAACGACATGAAGGCCCTCACGGAGAGTGTTCAACGCTCCTTGGAGTTACAAACCGCAAGAATGAACAAACAACCGGAACACTGTACAGGACAATCATCAGCGGGGATTTTAGGCGCATCGCCACTACCAGAGCCACAAATCCAGGTTGTTTCTGCTCAACCTAAACTTCTTGCTATTTCTTGCCCTCAATTTGCGGAGGGAGACCCTACAGATTGGTTATATGAACTCAAAAATCTTTTTACTTACAATTCAATTAACCCCCACGAATTCTTAATTTACGCCTCTTTACATTTGGACCAACCCGCTTCACGCTGGTATCAGGCCACCCTCACTGATCACCCATCCCTTACTTTTGATTTTTTTGTTCAGGCAATAATGAAATGATTTGTCCCATGTGCCTATGAAAACCCTCAAGGCGCACTCACCAAATTAACCCAAACCACCACTGTATTGAATTTCAAAAAAGACTTTAAAGATCTTAAAAACCGTGTACCTGGTCTCGACCCCACCTTTACCAAAAATATGTTCATATCAGGATTACATCCCTCTATTCAGAGTCAAGTCTTGATCCACGAACCCCCTGATTTAGACTCGGCATTTGCCATGGCTCGATTAATCGAAGCACAAATGCGTTTAGGACCTCGGACTCTCTCACACACTCCCAAACACAACGTCAGTTTTCCGCCCACCAACCCAACATGGCAACCTACACGACAACCATTATCTCATTCCCCAAATAAGACCCAATTCATTAAACGCCTCTCACCACAAGAACTCCAAAATAGACGAGACAAGGGCCTTTGTTATAATTGCGACGACAAATTCCAACCGGGACACAAATGTAAAGGGAAAGGCGTCTTATGTTTTTTTCAAGGCACGGAGGATGAGGACCAACCTGACTCATCCGACCACTTATCGGACATAGAAGACGACTCACCTACGTTACTTGCCACTGTCCAAACACTATCGGGCTCCTCAAGCGGACGATCCCTCCGTTTCACTGGGCATATCCAACACCTACCAGTCGAAATATTAATAGACAGCGGCAGTTCCCACAATTTTATCTCTCCCCGCATGGCAAAGTTCCTGAATCTACCCATCTATACTGTTCATCAGTTCCCAGTTTTATTGGGTAATGGCTCCACCATCAACTGCCAAGGGATGTGTAAGAATGTCCAGTTGCTCATCCAGACCCACTCTTTCAACGTTCAATTTTTCGTTTTAGATATCAAAGGCGCAGACATAATATTGGGAGTACGATGGTTACAGCCTCTAGGGCCAGTAACCACCGATTACTCTAACCTCACCATGTCTTATAGTACTACTCAAGGACAAATTACACTATGGGGACACAATAATTGTCCAGAAGGTCAGATTTCATCATCGCAACTATCACGCTTACTTACTTTACAACCCTTGGCCACTTGCTGGTTAATAACCTCTAATTCAGTTTTTCCAACAACACTGAACTCCAACACGACACAAAATCCACTACCACCCCAACTTACAACCATCCTTCAGCAGTATGAAACCTTATTCGCGGAACCCAGTTCATTACCTCCACCCAGAAATATTGACCATCAAATAGTCTTAGAATCCGGATCCCAAGCACCCAATATTAAACACTATCATTATCCTTATTACCAAAAAAATGAAATTGAACGACTGATCATTGACATGCTCAATAAAAATCACATACGCCCTAGTACTTCCAGTTTTTCATCACCTGTCCTTTTGGTTAAGAAAAAGGATGGTACTTGGAGATTTTGTATCGACTATAGAGCGCTAAACAAAATAACTATCAAGGATCGATTCCCAATACCAACTATTGACGAATTATTAGACGAACTTCACCATGCCAGAATTTTCACAAAATTAGATCTTCGCTCCGGATACCATCAAATACGAATGGCTAAGGATGATATCCATAAAACTTCATTTCGCACACACCAAGGACATTATGAGTTTACCGTAATGCCTTTTGGCCTGTCCAATGCACCCTCAACATTTCAATCTTTAATGAACAATATTTTCCAACAATATTTAAGGAAGTTTGTTGTTGTTTTTTTTGATGATATATTACTCTATAGTGCCTCTCAGGATGAACATTACACACATATTAACATAGTTTTTGCCATTCTCTCACAGCATCACCTTCACATTAAAAAATCAAAGTGCTCCTTCATGACTACAACTATAGAATTCCTCAGACACCAAATAACAGCAGGGAAAGTCGGTCCCACGCAATTAAATCTTGAGGCTATAAAAACTTTTCCAATTCCCCAAAACCAAAAAGATGTGCGAGCATTTTTAGGTTTGGCTGGTTACTATCGGAAATTTATAAAAAATTATGCGTTATTCGCACATCCCTTAACTGATCTGCTTAAACAGGGTCCTTTCCACTGGACCGAACAAACGCAACTGGCTTTTGAGCAATTAAAAACCTATTTGCTTACCGCACCAATATTGTCTCTACCCAATTTTGCATTACCATTTGAGATAGCAACGGACGCATCTGGATTAGGAATTGGAGCCGTGCTATCCCAACAAAACAAACACATAGCATATTTCAGTAAAAAACTAACTGATCTTATGAAGAAAAAATCAACTTATGTGAGGGAAATGTACGCTATTATTACTGCCGTCGCTAAATGACGACAGTATCTCTTGGGGCAGCAGTTATTATTTACACAGACCACCAGAGCCTCCATCATTTACTCACCCAGGACTTACACACACCAGAGCAACATTATTTTTTTTTTCAAATTACTAGGCTACGATTACATTATCAAATATAAGCCCGGAAAACATAATGTTGTAGCAGACACATTATCGCGTCTGGATTCAACCCCAGGTCAACCCCCATCAATGAGCCTCCAAGTTCTTTCTATGCCAATATCCCCCCTTTTGGAGGGATTGGAAAACGAATACCACCAGGATGAATACACTCAACAATTGAAGCAGCACCTAATGACTACACCACACCTTCACCCCACTTGGTCTATTAAAGGCCCGTACATCTACAACAAGCACAAACTGTACATTCCCGAAAACTCCAAATTAACAACGACTTTAATTAGGGAGGCCCACGATAGCTTATGGGGGGGTCATTCCGGAGTTAAGGGAACAACTCATCGTCTACAACAACAATTTTACTGGCCCAACTTAACTAAACAGGTCGAATTGTACGTTAGTAACTGTGATCTATGCCAAAAAGCAAAATCAAGCAATCATCTACCATACGGATTACTGCAACATCTACAAACGCCAGACAAATTATGGGCGGATCTTACGATGGATTTTATCACACATCTACCTAGCTCACACTCAACTACAATAATAATGGTAATAGTTGATCGATTTTCAAAGGCAGTACATTTCTCACCAGTAAAAACGTTAACAGGACCGATAGTGGCTAACATTTTTTGGGAAACTGTTGGAAAATTACATGGTATTCCAGAAACAATCATCTCTGATCGAGATACCATTTTTAAGTAATTTTTGGACAGAACAATTCAGACTTCAGGGAACCCAGTTAAAATACAGCTCTGCTTATCATCCCCAAACGGACGGGTTAACAGAACGCCTGAATAGATCACTAGAACAATACCTCCGAATTTTTTGTAATCATAATCATAAAAAATGGTATACTTTACTTAGCTATGCTGAATATTTTTTTAATACTTCATTTAACTCAACGATCGACATGACTCCATATGAAGTTATGTTCGGTCGCCCTCGGCCTGGCTTACTTACTTACAGCCCAGGAAGCACGACAAATGAAGCAGTCGAGACAACATTACAAAAACGGGAGAAAATAATACAGCAGCTTAAGGACAACCTCCACAAATCACAGCAGAGGATGAAGGCAAATGCGGACAAGCGCAGGATGGACTTACAACTCACTCCAGGGGAATGGGTGCTACTTAAACTCCACCCCTATCGACAACTCTCCCTCGGCCGCACCATCAATAAAAAATTGAGCTTGAAATACTATGGTCCATACAAGGTTCTGGAGGTCATCGGTAAAACGACATACCGTTTGGACCTCCCTCCAGAAGTCAAAATCCACCTCGTCTTTCACATATCCATGCTTAAAAAATACAAAGGAGAGCCAGGGCCTCAAGGAATTACTCTTCCAGATAAGCATTGGAAAAACAATCCTCTTCATCAGCCGCTGGCGGTTATTGCAACGCGGAAATTACAACGCCACGATCAGGAAACAATGCAGGGGTTAATACAATGGGAAGGTCTGCGTCCAGAAGACAGCACATGGGAAGATCTGTCTTCCTTGGTAGATTTTCCCCAAATCGCCGTACAACTTCGCAATATTCCGGAAAACTCATGGAAGCAAAAGGGAAAGCGAAGCCAACGACGAAACCCCAACAACAAACTCCAAGCGTGACTTCGACTTCTACACCATGGCAGCAAAAACAACGAAACCAAAACACAAAAAAGGGAAGAGCGAGAACGACACACCGAACGAAAACAACGTCTCAACAACACTTGCTCAACACCTATTTTCTACAGCAGATAAGGAAGATGGAACTCACCCAACAGCGAATAGGAGTTACAGACTCAGTAAACATCCAAGCCTCACTTCAGTATCTGTTCTTAGTTTACATCATTTCTGCCTTCTCCACCATTCGCCGGGAAGCTCCAGATCTACCTCCGCCGGGCTAGGGTTTTGGCAACCGCAGATGATAAAGCTGAAGTAACGCTGAGGACAGCGTTTTAAAAGATTGGGTATATTGTAACACCTGTACTCTCACCTCTTATTAACCAGCAGTCAAACAAAGCTCAGATGTCCTTTTCAAAGAGGTAATCACACCGGAGGAGTAACACCATCAGCAACATAAACGAAGGCCATGATTTGCCTCCTATTTCAAGGCATCTCCAGATGCTGACAGGTCGCAAGTACTGAAGACAACCAATTACTTTCTCCTGTAACGGCTATAATTATGAATAGCCTTTATAAATATGGTTTTGAGCATGTATTAAGTTAAGATGGTTTTTAATAAAATTACGTTATTTCCTCTTAACTTTCCCCTGTTCTTCTCTCTCTCCCCTGCCTCTTCCCGGCATTCTTCTATCCCACTTAACACCATTGTTACACAGGCACTGATCAGCCTCGGCCTAGACTCCACCGTCCACGTCTCCACTTCCAACTCCCTCACCGTCCTCGCCGACTCCTACCCTCCGTCGCTCGGGTCGTTCCGCCCGGAGCTCGAAGGGTTCATCCGCCCATTCCTCCGGTTTTGGTCGAACACCAGCGGTCCGTTTTGGATCAATGCGTACCCTTATTTTGCCTATAAGAGCGACCCTGAGCGGGTGCCGCTGGATTATGTTCTGTTCAACACCGGGCCGGCGGGGATGGTGGAGCCGAACACTGGTCTACGGTACGACAACATGCTGTACGCACAGGTGGATGCGGTGGTGTTCGCGATGGCGAGATATGGATACGGGGGAATCGAGGTCAGGGTATCGGAAACGGGGTGGCCGTCGAAGGGGGACGATGACGAAGTCGGAGCGACGGTGCAGAACGCTATGCTGTACAACAGGAATTTGGTGGCAAGGCAGATGGAGAACGAGGGGACGCCGCTGCGGCCTCAGCCGAGGCTAGAGGTGTACATGTTTGCTCTGTTCAACGAGAACTTGAAGCCTGGTCCGACGTCGGAGAGGAACTTTGTTATGTTATTTCTGGTGTTGTCTGTTATTTTGTGTTGTTAGCAGGGGCATGTTTGTCTTTTGGCCTCTTAGGGTTGTGTGAGTATTTATTTCCTTGTTTTTGTTGTTTGGAGGGTGAAAGAACTCTTGGCTTATTATGCTGTAGGCGGCTACAACGGGAGAGTCTCCCCTGCTCCATCTTGCCGATCTGTTCAGGGTGTTTCTACCCTTAGGATTGGGCTAGTTATCCATCTGTTGTTGGTGTTGAGATCTCTGGGTAGTGCGGTGTTCCTTGTGGTGCGGTGCAGGGACTGTGCTGTGCAGGGGAGCGTTGACGGCTGTCCAGACGGTGGCGCTCGGGTCTCGGCGGCGGCGTAGCGGAGTTCACGCATCAGGGTATCAAAGCGAGGTTTATCAAAGCGAGGTTTGCGGCCGGGCAGTCATGCCGGTGTCGGACGCCACACGGTCGAAGGACGCGCAGTCGGAGACTGAAGGCTGGAAACAGAGTCATGACGAATTGGCCCGGGCGGTGCACGCCATGGGGGAGGAGATGCGCACACTGTTCGCGGGATTGCGCGGGGAGCGATCGGCGGAGGGAAGAAGGGGAAGATCTCCGGAGAGTCGCAGCACGGGGTCGGCATCCGCCTCCTCACATCTCGCTACGCGATTTCCACGGTTAGACTTTCCTCGCTTTTCAGGAGAGGACCTTATGCCATGGATTTACAAATGTGACCAATTTTTTGAGATCGATGGAACTCCCGAAGAGGCTAAGGTCCGGATGGCATCGGTGCATTTGGAGGGAAAGGCTTTGTACTGGCATCAGGCGTACATGAAGGCTCGACTGACGCGACAGTGGCAAATTGGGAGGAGTATAGCCAAGCCTTGCACGGACGGTTTGGCTCCGCATTATTCGGCGACCCCATGAGTGAATTGAAGAATTTGAGGCAGCGTACCACCGTTCAGAATTACTTGGATGAGTTCGAGTTACTTTTGCACCGGGTTTCCGTGTCGGAGGAGAACGCCATTAGCCTTTGCCTCGGTGGGCTCAGGGAGGACATACAGTACGGGGTGCGGATGTTTCGTCCCAAATCCTTGCAGGAGACGTTCTCCCTGGCTCGATTGCAGGAACAACAGTTGTCCTACCGCAATCGCAAATCCACGTCGTATCGGGAGGAGCATTCTACATATGAAGAGTACAAGGGGCATAACCCAAAATCGGGGGGAAAGCCTATAGGGGGTTCATATGCACGGTCCAGCCCGCCGGAGTTGGGAGAAGGGCGCCGATCTACTTCGTCGGAGTTGGATGAAAAACAGCGGAAGGGGCTCTGTTTTTGGTGTGATCAGCAGTACGCGCCCGGCCATAAATGTCCCAATCGGCGCCAAGCATACTCGATGGAAGTTGTTGTGGAGGTGGTTGGGGAAATGGAGGATGAGGAGGGCGACACGGGGCAATTGGAGTTTGGAGTTGAGGATGGGGAACCACAGGGTCCGCACGTGTCCATGAACGCTTTGACGGGGGTGACCCATTACCAAACTATGCGAGTAACGGCTTCCCATCAAGGGCAGCCCATAAGTGTGTTGATTGATTCGGGAAGCACTCACAATTTCCTAGACGAAGGGGCCGCGACCCGGTTGCGATGCCGGCTTGAGCCAATGGAGCCTTTCTCGGTGGTCGTGGCTAATGGGAAGACTATGTCCAGCTCGTACATGGTGGAGGGCTTTCAATGGAAGATGCAAGGTGCAGAATTCTCATCGGATATGTTCATACTTCCATTGGGGGGATGTGAGGTGGTGCTCGGAGTTCAATGGTTGATCACGCTTGGCCCGGTAAATTGGGATTTCGGCAACTTGAGAATGGACTTTTGGAGCCGGGGAAAGAAGGTGGCCCTTCGTGGGGCAACTACGGGACCGGGAGTGTGGAGTAAGGGCACCCGAGTCCAAAGGTTGATTGACAAGGGAGGGCAGCTCAATATGTTGGCGATGTGTAGTGTGCAAAGTCGGCCAGCAATCGGCGTGGGAACGCAGGAAGAGGCGTTGGAAGCTTGGAAATTGGAGGGGGAACAGCTATCCGGGGTCGAACAGCAACAATTGAGGGACTTGTTGGCTCGGTTTGAGGATTTGTTCGCGGAACCAAGGGGATTACCGCCCAAGCGGGGGTTAGAACACAAAATTACTCTCAAGGAGGAAGGGAAGACCGTTAATTTGAGGCCCTATCGGTACCCACCGCTACAAAAATCGGAAATCGAACGTCTCATAGGCGAGTTATTGGGCACAGGGGTAATCCGATATAGCAATAGTCAGTTTGCTTCTCCGTGGTCTTAGTAAAAAAACAAGACGGGTCTTGGCGGCTATGTGTGGACTATCGGGACCTAAACCAAAACACGGTGAAGGACAAATTCCCTATCCCTCTTATTGAAGAATTCATCGATGAGTTACATGGGGCGGTGTACTTTTCCAAGCTGGATTTAAGGGCGGGTTACCATCAAGTGAGGATGGTGGAAGAAGACATACACAAGACGGCGTTCCGCACACATCAGGGGCATTACGAATTTCTGGTGATGCCGTTTGGTCTTACGAACGCGCCTTCAACATTCCAGAGCCTCATGAATCGGCTCTTCCAAGGTCAATTGAGAAAATTTATCTTAATATTTTTTGATGACATCTTGATTTTCAGCTCATCATGGAAGGACCACTTGGCCCATCTCGAGTTTACCATGCGGGTTCTACGCTCCAACCACTTGGTGCTTAAGAAGAGCAAGTGCGAGTTCGGCTGTCCGCAAGTGCATTATTTGGGACATGTGATTTCCGGGTGCGGCGTGGCAACCGACCCCATGAAGATTCAAGCAATGGTAGATTGGCCGACACCTACCACCCTGAAGAAGGTTCGCGGATTCTTGGGATTGACGGGTTATTATAGGCGATTCATCCGGGGGTATGGTTCCTTGGCGAGGCCGCTAACGGAGCTGTTGAAGTTGCGCACCTTTGCGTGGTCGGAAGAGGCGGAGGCCGGTTTTCAAGCCTTAAAGAAGGCGGTTGCCAGTCCACCAGTGCTACAGCTACCAGATTTTCAGCAGCCCTTTGTGGTCGAGGCGGATGCGTCGGATGCGGGGGTAGGGGCGGTGTTGTTACAAAAAGAGCGGCCGGTGGCGTTCTTTAGCAAGGCTTTGGGAGTAAAGAACGCCGGTTTATCCACCTATGAGAAGGAGTTGTTGGCGATTGTCTTGGCAGTGCAAAAGTGGCGACATTACTTGGTGAGCAGCCCTTTCGTGATACGTACGGACCACCAAAGCTTAAAGTTCATGCTTGAACAAAAATTGGCGACACCGGCGCAGCAACGCTATCTATCAAAGTTAATGGGCTATGATTTTACCGTGCAATACAAGAGCGGCAAGGAAAACGTTTGTGCCGATGCACTATCTCGGGTACATGAGAAGCCGGAGGCCACCTTACATGCGGTGAGCTTGCTCCAGTCGGATGTGTTGAACTTGGTCAAGGGGACGTGGGTGAGCGACGATAGGCTGCAGTCCATCATTCGGGACAAAGAGGCAGACAGTGGGGCTCACCCGAAATTCAGTTGGCAGCAAGGGGTACTCCAACGAAAGGGAAAACTGGTGGTGGGGAGGGATGCAGGAGTCCGTAAAGCCCTCTTACAACTATACCATGATAGCGCCATGGGTGGACACTCGGGGATCACCGCCACGTACAAACGAATGAAGAGACAGGTGTATTGGAAGAATATGAAGCCGGACATATATGATTATATTCAGAGGTGCATCATTTGTCAACAGTGCAAGCCAGATAACCAGCGGCCGATGGGATTGTTGCAGCCTTTACCCATTCCGGAACGGGTATGGCAGGAAATCTCTTTGGACTTCATTGAGGGCCTTCCGAAGAGTAGTGGGAAGTCCACCATTTTGGTAGTAGTCGATCGACTGAGCAAACAAGCCCACTTTATGGCATTGCATCATCCTTATACCGCGGAAACGGTAGCGCAAGTATTTCTCGATTCGGTGGTTCGGCTACATGGACTGCCGACCTCTATCATCAGTGATCGGGACACGATCTTCATCAGCAGCTTTTGGCAGGAGTTATTTCGGGTGCTTCAAGTGCAACTACACATGTCTACGGCCTATCACCCCCAATCAGATGGGCAGACGGAGGTGGTGAATCGTTGTTTGGAGGGCTACCTTCGTTGTATGTGCTTTGAGAAGCCACGCAGTTGGGTGACGTGGCTTCCGCTGGCGGAGTGGTGGTATAATACCAACTTCCAAAGCGCTATCCGGATGACACCGTACGAAGTGGTGTACGGGCAAGAGCCAGTGGCGTTGCCGGCGTACGAGGAAGGAACTACTACCGTGGAAGCGGTAGACCTGTCGTTGGCAGCCCGTGACCGCGTGATGCAAGTACTCAAGGGCAATCTAACCCAGGCTCAGAACCGTATGAAGATGTTAGCGGACAAGAAGAGAAGAGAGCACACTTTTGAGGTGGGAAATCGGGTGTGGGTGCGCCTACAACCATACCGTCAGGTGAGCCTCAAAGGGCACCGCGCACACAAATTAGCTCCGAAATTTTTTGGTCCTTTTATGGTGGTGGAACGGGTAGGAGCAGTGGCATATCGGTTGGATTTGCCTGAAGATGCGAAGGTGCACCATACGTTTCACATCTCGCAATTGAAAAAGTATAACGGTCAAGTTGAAGGGGTGGAGCAACCTTTATCATCAACGGTCAATGCTGAAGGAAATGTGCTAGTGGAGCCTCTCAAGATATTGGATCGGCGTCTCATCAACAAGGAGGGTCGACCTGCAACTCAATTGCTGGTTCAGTGGGCGGACGGGTCACCGGAGGAAGCAACGTGGGAGGATCTCTGGTCGCTCCGGGGCGATGGCCGCACCTTGTTCCTTGAGGACAAGAAACTTCTGAAGAGGGGAGCATTGTTATGTTATTTCTGGTGTTGTCTGTTATTTTGTGTTGTTAGCAGGGGCATGTTTGTCTTTTGGCCTCTTAGGTTTGTGTGAGTATTTATTTCCTTGTTTTTGTTGTTTGGAGGGTGAAAGAATTCTTGGCTTATTATGCTGTAGGCAGCTGCAACGGGAGAGTCTCCCCTGCTCCATCTTGCCGATCTGTTCAGGGTGTTTCTACCCTTAGGATTGGGCTAGTTATCCATCTGTTGTTGGTGTTGAGATCTCTGGGTAGTGCGGTGTTCCTTGTGGTGCGGTGCAGGGACTGTGCTGTGCAGGGGAGCGTTGACGGCTGTCCAGACGGTGGCGCTCGGGTCTCGGCGGCGGCGTAGCGGAGTTCACGCATCAAACTTCGGCCTATACCTGTCGGACGGCACCATGACATACAACGTAGGGTTGTCGGCGAGTTCGACGTCGACGGCGTCAGTGTCGGCTCTCAATTCGTCTGCTGCCCAGGTACGCTCAACGCATTTCAAAATTCATTCGGTTCAACAAAAATGGTTGAAGAAGACGACTCTCAATTCGTCTGCTTCCTCCATCTTCCGATTTGCTACCATTTGGAATAGAGCTTCTTTTTGATCCGTTGAAGCCGTCCACTCTTATTATTCTTATTTCTTGGAACTGTAGCAGTTACTTTGTTATGTACCCGTTGTAGTGATTAATAGAATTCCCGGTCTCTTTCTTTGACGAATCAATAATTCCTAGAGAGAGTTGTATAGCAGAAAAACAACACAAATAAGTTTGTTCATCAACACATGTTAAATCTGGAAAATATATGGTTAGATTATCCAAAAAATTTTATTACATTTGGATACTAACAATCAGTGCATACTTACACGCACAGAGGGGGTTTGATAATAAACCAAAAGATTTTGATTCCTATAGGCTCAAACATGGTTGAAGAAGACGACTCATGGATGTATGCTCGATCAACAAAAGAAAAGCTGACATTAATGACCAAAATTGGGGCTAATCTAAGCAATACCGAAATATGGATTGATTAGAAGAAAACATGTTTGTGAGGATCTAGAATTTGTCTACTCGGGAACGCTATTGATTGACGGAAGAAGAAGACGATAACGCCATCTGCTCTCCTTGGCGGGAAGAACATCTTTAGATCTCGATAGGCATGTCTTGACAACAAAGTTCTTGATGGAAGGAGAATCAGAAAAGAGGCATATCACATATCTGAATCCGGCATTCCAAAAGGAGGTGCATGTAACCAAACACTTCTTTGTTTATTGTTCTGAATCAAGATGTTATCAGAATGGAAGTTCAAACCGGCCCTCAAACTTATTGGAACGCTGCTTTTGATGGTAAAGCCAGAAAATGACGCTTCTAATTTTGAAAAACTATTGTCAAACAAACATTTACTATTTTAATAAGACTGCAAAACACCCATTCCATACAAAATTTTAAAATTTCAAATTACCGTGCATTTCGATGTTAACAATAGTACTTGCACAATATACTAGAAAAATAAATTAGTCTGATTTGAGTTGGTTAAAATTTAAAAGATAATGAATTTGATATTACTGTTATATTATTTATATGATTACAGATGCAATTGGGGAAGGGGAAGTGCATCTGGTATTGGATTATCATAATCTCATTAACTTTTCCGACTTCAATCAGATGGAAAATCTGTTGAGTTAACAAAATGGCATCATGATGTAATTAATAAGTAGCATGCCTTGAGAAACTATTTGGTCTCTTGGCTCTCAAGTTAAAAGTCTCTTGTAAAAAAGAATCAGGTATATGTTTTTTATATCCATTGACTTGAATAATATTTTTCAGTGCTTCTTTTTCCCAAAAACTTTTTGGACATTACGCTATTAATGCATAACCTTCAACCGCTACAGGCAGGGATCCGGATCCTCTTGAGTTTGTGCGGGTACTCCAGAGTGGAGTTGAATCCAACGGCGCGAAAACCTCCCACTTCATCATTCCAATGGCCGGACTTCTCGCACGCTAAAAGACAAAAAAAAAGTTAAAATATTAAAAAATGCAATCTCGCTCGCCCGTTGGATTTCAATCGGACGAGTGAGATTGCGCGAACTCCACCCTGAAGTTCCCGCAGGAACTCCAGAGGATCTGGATTCTACAGGCAGATATTCAAAAGTTGAGGTCTTTGGAAGTCTGGGACGTGGACCGCAATAAATGGCCACATTAGATATATATATTATGAATTTTTCTTTTTCGCTTTAATTTGATTCGTTATGATAAATAATATTATTTGATCATGTCAGCTGAGTTAATGATGGATTTATTGGCCTTATACTCGGTTAAATAAAGTGTTAGAAATGGATGGCCGAAAGGAAAGGAAGAAGGGATGACCAAAGGCTTGCCATTCTACCACGATCACAACCGGTTAGTTCATTTGCAGTGGGCGCATTAAATAGCTGCTCATCTGCGGTCCCCTGCCAAAGTAGTGTCAGCTGCGAGCCTGCGACTGCCTGGTGCACTTCTTCGCCCAAGGCGAATCCCAGGCGACAAACAATTCCTAATAAATTAATTTGAAATGTTGAAACAGTTGTTATTGGCATCTTTGGAGAGATTTGTATTGCAGTCATCGTAAATAAGAATTGTGATGTGTTAATATGAACGGCTTTCTATACGAAGATATATGTTGCACATAGTGATAATTCAAAGACGCTCCTCTGGGCTGAACAGAACAATTCTCTCTAAGTTGTTGCGCATAAAAATACAACCAAAATTTGAGCCAATTTATTTTGTTATAAGCCACAGTTAGGAACTGTTTGGCGCGAGGAATTTGCTCCGGCAAGTTCGGACAAAAACTCCACCGTCATAGAACATATGTTTAGCAATACAATGGTTATTATCGTCATCTAGAAATGAAAGCGAATTTTGAACATAAAAGTGGATGAAGTTCCTCACGTAAAGCTGAGCGGTCAAGAAGAACATTTCATAATCATGATCACGACCGCCACCATTGTACCAAACAAAATCTTAGGCTGTGTTTGGCATGACGTTTTTGTTGAAATTTATGAAGTGGAAGTTGTTGATGGGCAGGCCGGGCGGCCTGTGCGGACATAGCCGGCGGACTGGGCGGACTGGACGGGCTGCTGTTATGCGGCCTGGTGATAGGTCTAGTGGAAGCTGACTGTTCTTCTGAGCGGTTTGTGCGGATTAAGTCTGCGGCCTGGACGGACTGTTATCTGCAGATAGGGTGATTGGCTGTCTTGCTGGCTTAGCCGAGTACGGAGCGGCCTGAGCGGATAAAGGTTCGCGGACAGGTGTACTTTGCTCAGCGGCCGTGTTGCAAGCTAGTGTTACCCTGCGGATTGGATCATGTCCGCGAGAAGCTTGCGGACTGGCGTGTTCGCAGTGTTCGCTGTTGCGGACTGAACTTAGAGCTTGGTTGTGGCCTTGCCGAGCTCTTGTAGTACAGCACTGCTGTTGCTATGGCGGACTGGTGTGTAGAGTCCGGTAGTTGGCCGCTTGTTTGGACAGTTGTGCGAGGTTCTTGCGGACTCTGCCTTAACTCAGGAGGAGTGTGGCGACCTGCTTAGATGGTTGGCGGACGGGGTTTTGTCTGTCGTACTTGCATTAGGCCTTTTGGTTCTTTACTGGACTTGGTCACATTCTGTGACAAGTCCAGTGTGTCCGCTGTATCCGCCAAGTCCGCTGTTGACCGGGTGGACTGTTGTTAATCCTGCCTTTGGTCGTGGACTTGTGCGGATGGAGGCGTTGCTGCGGTGGTATGCAGACTGCCTCTTGTTTATGCGGACAGTCACTGAAGGGGGTGCTGTTCTACAGTGTTTGGAGGTTTTGCGGGTTGGTGCCTTGTCCGCATAGCCTGGGCGGACTGATGAGGGTTCGCCCAAAGGTGCCATGCTCCTGGCGGATTGATCCTTGGAATCCGACTAAGTCCTTGCGTACTCGGCGGACGGGTGTTATTAGCGCGCGGGCTGGGGCGGTGTCTCTATCCACTAGGGCGGTGACCACACTCCTCACCTCGCCTATAAATAGGACCCCCCGGCACGTCTACAGTAACTGTGTGAACAGTAAGTGGGGCTTGGGCAAATTGCTGCGGTTTGTGTTTTTTTGTCCGCGCGGGTTGAGTAGAGCTGACGGTTTGCTGTGTGCAGGTCGCGCGAGTAGCTTCAAGGAGCCAGGAGTTTGGCTTTGACTTCTGTCAAGTACTTGGAAGTGTGCGGTCTCTGCGCTCTCAGCAGGTCGCTCTGCGGCTTGTTAGTTCTCTGCTTCAACGTTTACAAGTTCCAATAACATGCCCGCTAGGCGCAGGCGGGTAGGCGGTCTGTTCATCAGTTCATCAGCAGTAGGCGAATAACGGTGTGTCCGCGCGGCCTCGCGGCTTCGGCGGACTCCATGTCTATTTGGCGGATTGTAGCTTCAGCTCGGGCGTCTTCGGCGGACTTGGCGACTTGGCGGTCTTGGCGGTTTCTAGTGCTGTCTGCCCGGCTTGTTTTTTGTACTTTCTGTTATAGCTTGTATAATAGCGAAATCATGTCTCGCTACGTATACCTCATCTTGTAAAGAAGTGGAATGAATAAAAGATCTGCTTGTTCTTCCATGTGCTTGGTGTGTTGAGCTTGCTCCCTAGTTTTCCGCTAGATCAAAGTGTGAACTGGGTAGTGCCGAAGATATTAATTTGGTTTTGGGCTATCTTGCTGACCACTTTGAGAAAATTTAACATGGTATCAGAGGGAGGTTCAGTTGCTTGAGCAGTGTTCAACCAGTGTTGTTACTCTGTGTTTGAGTGGTGATCAACCTGTGTTGGTGCTTTGTGCTTCTGAAGGCTTAGCCAAGCAGTTGTTGCAATGGAAGGGAGCTATGCAAGAGGTCTTGACATTGAACTCTTAACGCCGACTAACTTCAAGAAGTGGAAGTCGTGCATGAAGAGTTATCTTCTTGGTGAGGAGCTATGAGAGGTCGTCGGTGGTGACGACAGACAGGAAGTAACTGCTACGTTTGGTATTGCTGAGCAGGTGCGGCTCTGGAGGAAAACAAATGCTAAGGCAGAGTTTGTTCTCAAGAGAGCCGTGTCACCAGAACTATTTGATCACATCATTGGATGGGAGTCGGCTGCTGATATTTGGACAACGATTGATGAGTTGTTCAATAGGAAGAATGTGGCTCAACTTCAGTTTCTGGAGAATGATTTGGCCAGGACAACTCAAGGAGACTTGTCCATCTCTAAATACTTCTTGAAGATGAAGAGTCTGTGTGCAGAGATTTCAGCTCTTGATCCTGATGAGCCTATCTCAGAGGCTAAGTTGAAAAGGCGCGTTATCCGCGGTTTGCGGAAGAAGTTTGTTACCTTTGTGACATCAGTTCAAGGCTGGGCTACTCAACCATCTTTGCTGGAGCTTGAGAATCTGCTTGCTTCACAGGAAAGCTTGGCAAGGCTGATGCCTGGAGTGACTGTCTCTGAGGAGAGCAGTGAAGCACTCTTCACGGGAAAGAAGAAGAAGAGATGGGAAGGGAAGAAGAAGCAGGTCGCTGGTGAGAAAGAGCCTTCAACGTCTTATCAACCGGAGAGGAGCAATGCTCCTAAGGACTGGAAGAAGAACTTGAAGTGCTATAGGTGTCATCAGCGAGGACACTTCAAGCGGGACTGCAAGGTCAAGCTGCAGCCTGGACATGCTGCAGGAAAGGAGGAAGTTTGCTCTAGGAGTGAGGAAGCAGAATGGGGCGGAGCTTTCATGACGGGCACTTGTGTCCGTGCCTTGTCTGCTGAGGACTTCAACGGCGAATGGATCATGGACTCCGGGTGGGGTCATCACCTCACCGGAGACAAGTCGAAGTTCTCCTCCATGCAAGCATACTCAGGTAATGAAGCTATTATCACTGCTGATAATACTGTTTATGCAGTAGAGAAAGAGGGGGTTGTGTCTTTGGGTAGTGATCATGGGCCACTCACATTAAGGAGTGTGTATCACGTACCGGGCATGAAGAAGAACCTCTTCTCTGTGACCAATGCGGTAGATGCTGGGTATCATGTTCTGGTTGGGCCAACAGACGTGAAGTTCCTTTGCAACGTATCAACAGTTAAGGCTGATGTTGCCCATGTAGGAAGGAGGGTTAAGAACTTGTTTGTTCTTGCAACCAATTCTTATGTTGATCGAATGAGAGCCAACAATAGTGCTGCTATCTGGCATGAGAGGATGGGGCATGTAGGAATGGACAAGCTGTAGGCTATGGCTAGTAGAAGTTTGGTAAGAGGTCTGTCTAAGTTGTCCTCCTTTGGTGATGGGCATGTTTGCGCGGGATGTCAATACGGTAAAGCACATCGCCTTCCGTTTGATAAATCACAAACAAGGAGCAAGCAACCATTGGAGTGCATTCATGGCGACTTGATGGGACCAACTGTCACGGCCAGCCTTGGTGGAAGTAGATACATGCTTGTCCTGATTGATGACTACTCAAGATATACTTGGGTTTATTTCTTGAAGGAGAAGTCTGAAGCCTTCCGGTTGTTTGTGGAGTTCAAGGAGCTAGTGGAGGGCCAGCTTGGCTTGCGGATGAAGAAGCTTAGAACTGATAACGGGGGTGAGTTTGTTTCCTCTGAGTTTTCTAACTTCTGCAGGAAGTACGGGATCCAACGAGAGCTCACTTGTGCTCATACTACACAACAAAATGGAGTAGCGGAGCGGAAGATCCATCATTTGACGGAGACTTGCAAATGATGGCTTCATGCGAAAGACATCCCAAGGTCCTTTTGGGCGGAAGGGATATATTGTGCTTCTTATGTGATCAACCGGATGCCGCTCAACCCGATCAATATGAAGACTCTTATTGAGTTGTTGCTGAAGGAAAAGCCAAGTGTGGGACACCTTCGCGTGTTCGGTTCAACCTGCTATGTGCATGTCCCGTATGCTTCACGGACTAAGCTGGATGCAAAGGCAAGGAAGCTTGTCTTTGTTGGCTATTATGAGCAGAAGAAGGGATGGAAATGCATGGACCCAGCGACGAAGAATTTTGTTGTATCAAGAGATATTGTCTTTGACGAACTGACGTCGTATGGTGGAGGCTCAGTTGAGCTGTCTGATAGCAAGGTTGATGAAGAACCCTTGGTGGCTGCTGAAGGCCTGGAAGAGGAGCTTGCTGTTTCACCAGCAACTCCTGTTGCTTCTAACTCTGAGGCTGAGCCTTCTGACTCAGGAAGTAGGGGGAGCATTGCTCAAAGCTTGCCCCAAGTAGGAGTTGAGCCTGAAGAAGCAACGAAGGTAGTAAGCAAGGAGCAAACCCTTCGGAGATCGAAGAGGGTTATTAAGCCACCGGCTCGTTACTGTGATGGGAATGCAGTGGGCTTTGTCTCCTGCTTCTTTGTAGGTCCTCTGTATGAGCGAGATCCTGCAAACTTCAATGAGCCCACTGCTGTAATGCCCCGAAAATTGTATTTGAGTCGGTCGCGAAAAAGGGGTTTTTGGTGCCTGTATAAGGGTACATGGCCTGGGACACGGGCGTGTCCAAGGCCGTGTCTAGTTGGTGATTTTTGCCCGTTTTCATCCCGAGAAGAACACGGCCAGGAACACGGCTCGATGACACGGGCGTGTCATTGGACACGGGCGTGTGCCTACCCGTGTCAGTACCCGTGTGTAGTTGGGTCGTGTCCGTTGCCGTGGCGGTTATGCGTGACATGCCCCCGGACACGGGCGTGTCGAGAGACCCGACACGGGCGTGTCAGGTTGGACACAGGCATGTCGGAGCCCGTGTGTCTTTTCTGTGTTCGACGATCGTGCCTGGATCGACGCACACGGCCTGGGCCCCGGCCGTGTGCCAAGCCGTGTTCGGCCCAGGTCTGGAGATTTTTGAACGGATCTGAGCCGTTTGTTTTCTTTAATTAGGATCCAACGACCCAGATGGTTTCCTGCTCTGTTAAGGCCGGGAATAGGGGAGTTAATCCCTCATTTCTCTCCAAGGCTTTCTCTTTCCAAGGTGTTAAAGAGAAGAGGAAGAAGAAGGAGGTTTCCGGCCGCCAGCGGAGCATCGGAGCACCGTTTTGAAATCTGAGAGCGGATCCGTGGAGGAAAGTTCGTTGCGAAGAGTTCTGTCCATGTAATTTTTTCATGGCGCCAAAACGGACTACAAGGGTAACAATTCTCTACTTGAGCATGTGAAGCTCTTTCTTTCTGCATAGGGAATCCCGCTCCCGCGAGTGTGCAGTGAGTGCGTGGTGTTCCTTGGGGTTGATGTGAATAGTCCCCCTTGTGTTGCATATAGAGTCCGGAATCGTAGTACGGGCATAGGCATTGTGTGTGAAGCCTACCCGGACGTGTATTGTCTGGATCGGTGATGTTTCATTTGATATGTTTTGCCCGAGAAGACTCCGTGCTTTGGGTTTTTCAGGTTTCTACGCGGTAGATTGCAGCAGGGATCCTTGGAGGTTAGATTCAAGGCGCACCCGGAAAACTGAGCGGAAACGTGTTCTGCTAACTTGTCGGTCTGGGAACCGGCCTTGATCATAACTGGGTTATGAGATTGTTTTGAAAATTTTGGGATCCGAGAGAAGCTTGGCCCGCGCGTAGGACTTAACGTGTATATGCGGCGTGAGCAACGAGCAAGTGGAATTGGACCTAGGCTATGTGGAACGGTGCGAGAAATCCGAAAAGGGCACTGGCCGTTGGCATAGTCGGGAGCCTTAGACGGTGGTCAGAAAGGCTAAATGCTCACTTGGTTGCCATCTTTGGGATGGTGGTGAAGACGCTGATTGTTCAGGATTCACCGTTAATGTGCCCTAAGTGCACGGGGTGTTTGGCCGTGCGAGCCTACACCTGTGGCGTAGTATAGTTGCACTTTATTGTTTTATTGGGCTAATGTTATGCAGGGAAAGAGCACCGCCGTCCCGAGTAAGGGGCGAGGTCGTTATAATTTGGTCGGTTTTTGGCTGACCGTTGCGTTGTTTGCCACCGTGCGGTGGAATTGTGCTTGTAGGTGCTGCGGAGCCGAGTACCAAATAGCGGGCTGGAGCCCATGTTGCTGTGCTGGCCCTTGAAGGCCAAATAGAATAGTTGTTTTAATTTGTCATGTGTGGCCGGTCTGCGAGCCGATGTATGTAAGACATGTTTTTATTAAGTGAACATTTGTAAGGTCATAAGGCCATGTACCCTTTCAGTGTATTTTGGGTTTCTTTCCTGTAGTGTGTTGTGGACATTCATGTTTATTGGATTTAAGTTTTGGGTTCTTTTCAACTTTAAAAGCTTCCGCTAGAATGCTCTGTGTAGGACGAGTAGTCTTAATTGGATAGTTTGAATATTCTTATGCAACCCTTCCGACTGTCTGTGGTATATGGCGTCGGGTTCCAGCTGCACCTTCTGTTATATGCCATGTGACAGATAAGGGTGTTACAACTGGAGTCAAGGAGTAAGAAGATGCCATGAAGGAAGAGATTGCTGCTCTCAAGAAAAATGAAACCTGAGACCTTGTGCCCAAGGTTGATGGCATTACTCCAGTAACTTGCAAGTGGGTGTTTAAGTTGAAGAAGAAGGCTGATGGGAGCATTGATAGGTTCAAAGCTCGCCTGGTTGCTCGAGCATTATCACAACAGTATGGAGAAGACTATGAGGAGATATTTAGTCCGGTTGCGAAGATGACTTCAGTTAGAGTGGTGATCGCCTTGGCTGCAAGCAAGGGATGGAGGATGTGGCAGCTTGATGTGAAGAATGTTTTTCTTTACGAAGAGATTGACAAGGACATCTTTATGGATCAGCCACTTGGTTTTGTCTCTGAAGCTCATTCAGACTATTTCTGCAAGCTCAGGAAGGCCCTCTATAGGTTGAAGCAAGCCCCTAGAGCTTGGTATGGGAAGATAGCAGAGTATTTACAATTCTGCGGGTATCTTGCATCCAACTCGGATTCTATCTTGTTCGTCAAAAAGAAGGGGGAGCTTCAAGTCTTGGTCCTGCTGTATGTGGATGACATGATCATCACAGGGAATTCGGAGGGGGAAGTAGCAAGGCTCAGGGCTGAGCTTGCTATACGCTTTGAGATGAAAGACTTGGGAGAGCTTCATCACTTTCTCGGTCTTGAAGTGGAGAGGAAGAAGAGCGGTATACTCATTTGCCAAAGAGGATATGTCGATCACATTGTAAAGCTGTTCGGCATGGGCAAGGGAAAGAGTTGCTCTACTCCACTGGAGCATGTGCTGAAGCTTCGACGAGATGAGGGAAGGATTCTTCCTGATCCCTTGGTGTTCAGAGCTCTTGTTGGGAGCTTGATCTACCTGACGATTACAATGCCAGATATTGCTTATGCAGTTGGCCGAGTAAGTCGGTTTATGGCTGAACCAAGGAAGTCTCATCTAGTGGCGGCTAAGAGCATTTTGAAGTATGTCAAGACAACTTCTGACATGGGACTTCTCTATAAAAGGGACTCGGACTTTGCCTTGCTTGGGTACATGGATGCTGACTATGAAGGTGATTCGGATGATCGAAGGTCAACTTCAGGTTATGTGTTCACTTACGGATCAGCTAGCATCTCATGGGGTAGCAAGAAGCAAGACTCGGTGTCCGTCTCAACTACGGAGGCAGAGTATAAGGCTTTGGCCTTGGCTTCTCGGGAAGCCATCTAGTTGAGGAGGCTTATAGATGATGTGCATGAAGAAGTGCAAGGGCCAACTTTACTCCGGGGTGACAATGAGAGTGCTTTCAAGCTAGTAAACAATCCAGTGTGTCACGCTAGAACCAAGCATATTGAGATCGATCACCACTTCATAAGGGAGAAGGTGTTGGAGGGATCTCTTCTGGTCGAGCATGTTCGGAGTGAAGATAATCTTGCTGACATCTTCACGAAGCCACTATCGAAGGGGCCTTTTGAGCAGTTACGCAGCTTGCTGGGCTTGGTCACCACTTCTCACTTCAAGGGGGAGTGTTGAAATTTGTGAAGTGGAAGTGGTTGATGGGCAGGCCGGGCGACCTGTACGGACATAGCCAGCGGACTGGGTAGACTGGGCGGGTTGCTGTTATGCGGCCTGGTGATAGGTCTAGTGGAAGCTGGCTGTTCTTCTGAGCGGCTTGTGTGGATTAAGTCCGCGGCCTGGGCGGACTGTTATCTGCGGATAGGGTGATTGACTGTCTTGCTGGCTTAGCCGAGTAAGGAGCGGCCTGAGCGGATAAAGGTTCGCGGACAGGTGTACTTTGCTCAGTGGCCGTGTTGGAAGCTAGTGTTACCCGGCGGATTGGATCATGTCCGCGGGAAGCTTGCGGACTGGCATGTCCGCAGTGTTCGCTGTTGCGGACTGGCCTTAGAGCTTGGCTGTGGCCTTGCCGAGCTCTTGTAGTACAGCACTGCTGTTGCTATGACGTACTGGTGTGTAGAGTACGGTAGGTGGCCGCTTGTTTGGACAGTTGTGCGAGGTTCTTGCGGACTCTGCCTTAACTCAGGAGGAGTGTGGCGACCTGCTTAGATGGTTGGCAGACGGGGTTTTTTTTGCCGTACTCGCGTTAGGCCTTTTGGTGCTTTACTGGACTAGGTCACATTCTGGGATAAGTCCATTGTATCCGCTGTATCCGCCAAGTCCGCTATTGACCGGGAGGACTGTTGCTAATCCTGCCTTTGGTCATGGGCTTGTGGCAGATGGAGGCGTTGCTGTGGTGGTATGCGGACTGCCTCTTGTTTGTGCGGACAATCACTGAAGGTGGTGCTATTCTGCAGTGTTTGGAGGTTTTGCGGGCTGGTGCCTTGTCCGCATAGCCTGGGCGGACTGATGAGGGTTTGCCCAAAGGTGCCTTACTCCTGGCAGATTGATCCTTATAATCCGTCTAAGTCCTTGCGGACTCGGCGGACGGGCGTTGTTAGCGCGCGGGCTAGGGCGGTGTCTCTATCCACTAGGGCAGTGACCACACTTCTCACCTCACCTATAAATAGGACCCCCCCCCCCCCGACACGTCTACAGTAACTGTGTGAATAGTAAGCGGGGCTTGGGCAAATTACTGCGGTCTGTGTTTTTCTGTCCGCGCGGGTTGAGTAGAGCTGACGGTTTGCTGTGTGCAGGTCGCGCGGGTAGCTTCAAGGAGCCAGGAGTTTGGCTTTGACTTCTGTCAAGTACTTGGAAGTGTGCGGTCTCTGCGGTCTTAGCAGGTCGCTATGCGGCTTGTCAGTTCTCTGCTTCAACATTTGTAATTTCCAGTAACCTGTCCGCCATGCGCAGGCGGGTAGGCGGTCTGTTCGTCAGTTCATCAGCAGTAGGCGAATAACGGTGTGTCCGAGCGGCCTCGCGGCTTCGGCGGACTGCAGCTTCAGCTCGGGCGGCTTCGCCGGACTTGACGACTTGGCGGTCTCGACGGTTTCCAGTGCTGTCAGCCCGGCTTGTTTTTTGTGCTTTCTGTTGTAGCTTGTATACTAGCGAAATCATGTCTCGCTACGTATACCTCATCTTGTAAAGAAGTGGAATGATTAAAAGATCTGCTTGTTCTTCCATGTTCTTGGTGTGTTGAGATTGCGCCCTGGTTTTCCGCTAGATCAAAGTGTGAACTGGGTAGTGCCAAAGATATTAATTTGGTTTTGAGCTATCTTGCTGACCACTTTGAAAAAATTTAACAGTTTTTGCTCCAGTGAGTACGCAAAAATACGCCACTGGTGTAGAATGTATATCTGACATGCATGACGACGGTTACAAACATTATCAAGAAAATAGAACTAGTTTTCAATATAAAAGTGGATGAAGTTTCTTTGGTGGTGTTGGGTTCACAAATTATGTAACGTGGGCACTTTCAAGTCAGGAGAGCTGACTTGGGCTCAGGGTGCACTGGCAGATAGGCTTGCACCTGAGTCGAGGTGGAAGTGCCGGCTCGACATTAAATGTCTGGACACGACCGCGCGGTGGTATCAAGATACCGCGTGGCGGTAGAGGCCGAGACGTTGAGAGTGTTGAGTGGGCACACAGGCGTTGAGAGCGTTGAGTGAACAAAAGACGTTGATTGCTATCGCGCGGCGATAGCAAGGAACCGCGCGGCGATAGCGGTCGAGGTGTTGAGAGCATTGAGTGCACAAAAGGCATTGAGTGCTATCACGTGACGATAGTGCGATACCGCATGGCGATAGCCGACGGATTTATTAGCAAATGACTCGGGAACTTAACGCCTGGCGTTAGGATTTCCGTGGGTGATAGCCCGATGAATTATTTTGACAAGGCGCTCACGAAGATATCGCGCGGTGATGGAAGGTTACCGCTCGATGATATAGGTACAGGTGGCAGCACCTGAGTGGGTGGTTCGAACAGAGGCTTGCGGAAGAAGTCGTTTTTGGGGATACCGCCCGACGGTTGCATGTTACCGCGCGGCGGTAGCTCCCTGATCAGGAAAACCCTAATTTTATTCGACCGCCCCCTATATGTAATCATCCAAGTCTTAGCCGCTAGTTACTTTCTCCGAATTTTCGGAGAGAACGACTATGACGAAGATTTTATTAGAAGACAAGGAACAGAAGGAGGAGAACGAGAGCCAAGGTCGACGCCATCATGCCGCCAAGGAGAGTGACGAGATCCATGGCCGGAACCGCCGAAAATGAAGTGTGCTTCCTACCCTCTCCCTTGATTATAGATCTGTAGTTATTTTCTAGGAGAGATGTCGACTCAAAAGAGTTTGACTTGTGAGATGAAGATCTCCTAGGTAGAGACCTTGCTAGGGCTTGTGCCCTAGAGATTTGATGTCTTCAATATCTCCTCTCTTCTTGTGAAGATTGTGGACTTGGTTTCGTGAAGAAAAATGGTCTATTGAGGGTGAATAAGGGAGGAGGAAGTTCTGTATATAGTTTTGATTAAATGTCTAAAGGAAGAATATGAACCGATGTCGTTCATCATGATTTAAGATGCGTGCAGAAATCTGTTTTTCGTACGCAGCGAACTTCAAGGCTGTTTTCGGGTATGTTACGGGCAGATCTGGGCTTTCGACTAAACACAAAAGTAGTATCCCTTGGAAAGACCTTTCCAACAGATGGTTACATGTTTTCATACGAGTCATGTAGACTCGATAATGTCCAGTAAAAGTTGTTGTACAGTCAAGTCTTAAGTACATGTCGTTCTCGGGTTAGTGTGGATCCAGGTTTGAATTTCGTAGAGAGATCATGGTAAATTGACATTGAGAATTGTTGAACTTAATTTATGGATATTTGTGATTAATAAAGGATTGATGGGATAGATCCTTAAGAAAGTAAATAAGGTTGAGGTTTTGGTAGACTTAGCCTATACGTAATCTTGATAAACAAATGGTTTGGTGGAACACGATTGTACCAAAGATTTGAACGAGGTTGATAACAAATGGTTTGGGTAAGCTAGTGAACAACTAAATTGATATATTTGATTGAACAAATGATATTCTCGTGGAAGCATAATTGATTGTGAATGCTTGACTTTAAGAAGGAATTTGATGAGGTTAATGCATGACCATGTGATAGGATGATTAATGGAATGTGTATAATAGTCCACTGCATAGAGTTGTGTCTCCCTATGGGTAGCAGTATGAGTCTGGTATGTTGTATAAGGTGGCTTGTCGCCTGTGTAAGTGATGAACCCTTGTGTAGTATGGAAATGTGGAAGGGTTGGAAGTGCGTGTGAGTTTGTTGCACTAGAACGATGTGTTGATAAGGGACTCAGTGTGGAGACTTTGGGTGCTGTTGAGCACTGAATTGTCGATGGCAAGGCCGTGCGAAATTGCATGCGGAGTGAGTTGACACACAGTGTCATGATATTGGATTAAGGATAGTGTGGCAGGTCTACTGGCTCTCCAGTCTTCACACCGACGGGAGTTGATAGATAAACTTTGGGCAGTTGAGCTTGGTCCTCATGCTTATTCCCGGGGCTCCTTCCATGTCAAGTGGACGGATTGGCTGTGTCCTCGGTGCTCATTCCCGAGGCCCTTTCCGTGCCACATCGGTAGGCCGGTTTGGGTTGTATGCTTGGTGCACATATACCTAAGACCCCTCTGAGCCGTAGTACACATGTGAGCTCCGCTGTTATGTTCTTAGCGTTGAGGCGTATGGAGGCCTAGACTTGGTAGTGTGGAGACTTGCCTAGTAGTGGAAAGACCGTTCCACTGTCACCGTCTCACTATGACAGATGACGCCTGAGAGGTCCGCTACCAACTCGAAAAGTGGGAACTACAAGTCTGTGTCGACATAGCAATTGCATGTGTGTGAGCATAGGTGAGTCATCGCATTGCATTCATAACATTACATTGCATTACATACACAAGATCCTTATCATATAAGTTTGTATGGGCACTCTTATATGATGAGTTACTTTTCTGTTAAGCTGATCCTTAACTTATATGTCTGTACGAGTATACATATAAGTTAAGCTACTTCCTGTTGTATATTCATATTTGTACACTGCTGTTGATAGTAGAACTGCTAGTATATATTATTGTAGTTACTTTGATATACTCTGATATAGTTTAGCACTTTCCCACTTGTTTTGTACTACAACTATTATATATATATTGTAACCTCTTCTTTTCTCCGCTGGGTGCCTAAGAGTCGTCGGGGGAGCGGATGTGATAACCACTTAGTCTTTATGATTAACGGTTGCTACGTCTTCCTTTTTAGGAGGAAACCCAACAGCAGGTCTTGCAGGAGGGCAGCCAGGCCAGGGAGACAGAGTTTGAAGTGACGATACTATCGCTGCCATCACTGACTGATGTGAGTTTTTGAGAGACTCATTTTGTGGACTTTTGTCATTTCATATGTACTCTGATATTATATAAGTCTTGGTTGTGATGTAGGGGTGACCGTGATTCGTGCCCGAATACGCTAACGGAAAATATTATCACAAGACATGAAACCAAAGGGAAGGGCTCCGACCAAAAACGAGCGAAAAGGGGTCGGGTTTGCTCCCAAATCCGAAAGAGAAAATTGCCGGACTCGATACAACGTCCTTAGGACCTACCTCTCCAACAAGCACACAACTCACCGCACCTACACAAGCATCTATTGTACCAACTTGAGCCGTTTCAATGCAATAATAATTTATTTTCGGAGCGGCGGAAAACTTCAATAGGCGGTCGAGTTCGAGTTGTGATTAACTCCCTTGTTAACACCAAAATGTGCCAATCTTGGAGGGCAAGTCAAGGCTAGGCCAAGTCTCGCTCTCGCAACGGATCTACCCAATCCGGATCACAAGAGGTTCAATAACAGCGAAATCGAAATCGGAATTTGCAAGCGACGTATTTAAAAATCACGGAAGAAACGGTTTGCAAAAACCTCCACAAAATCTAAAGCAAGAATCTCTAAGAGGAAGAAGTTACCCAACCAAGAACAACAATCACACAAGATAAGGTGGGAGAATCACTCTCTCCACGGATCCACCGGCTTCACACCGAATGGGCTGCAACCTTCTTCCTTGGAGTCGCACCGAAAGGAAGCCACGCCGGAGTCGCACCGAACGGGGATGGAGGAGGCAAGGCTTGGCGTCACACCAAAGGGGGGGGGGGGCGGCTAATGGACTCTCTCCATGGTGGCCGAATTCTTCAAAGGGGGGGGGGTTAGGTTTTCTTTTCATTCCATTACTCATCATAATAGCCTCCTTTAAATAGGAGTTACAAAAGAGATCCACCCGTCCATGATGGAGATGAAATCTCATCCATCCGGGCGGTTACAAACACATAATAGCCTCCTTTAAATAGGAGTTACAAAAGAGATCCAACCGTCCATAATGGAGATGAAATCTCATCCATATGGGCGGTTACATACACACCAAAATGTTTGTAGAAAATAATTAAAGATTACAAGTCACAAATGAATATAAAATTATTAACCAAGATTGGAATAATTTTATATTCGCACATAAAATAATAAAGCATGACAAATTAATTAAAATAGTCATCAAGTGAGGGTAGCACGCCGCGGGCGGAGGTTGTAGCGGCGTCGTCCGTTAGCGTCATCACGGCTCCGAAGGTCTTTATGTTGTAGAGCCTCGGCAACTGGATCGTCATCAAGTAGTGGCGGAGGGGCAGCGACATCAATCCTCCCCCACTCAAAATCACGTATCTCCGATGCGTGGTCCGAGAGATAGCGGCGGAGAAGCTCGACATCCAAACGTTGAAGCTCTGTCGCAAGTACCCATGAATCATTTGAAGGGGGGCGGTCACGCCAACGGATGAGGAAGCGGTAGGTAGCACCATCAGGAGTGGTAAGTGGCTCAGCAGCAAGTATCATATCTGGAGTGAGAAATGTCTTGGGAAACCTGGGAAACATGTCAGCAGTAGGGAAAAAAGAAGGCAACGTACCGTCCGATGTTATACCTGTGGGGACCGAAAGAGAGAGATCATTCGAACTACCACTCCCCAACCCAATAGAAATTTTAGTGGAGGGAGAAGACGACAAAGAATTCAACTCAGGTGGAGGAGAAACAAACGGCGTCAAATCCGAGACATTAAAAATAGGGGAGATACCCCAATCAGCTGGCAAATCCAACACGAAAGCGTTGTCACCTAGTTTCTTTATAATTCGAAAAGGGCCGGCGCGCTTTGGTGCCAACTTTTTAACGGTGCCAGATGGCAAGCGTTCGGGAACTAACCGGACTAGGACCAAATCGCCGACGTTGAAGTGTGACACCCTCCGATGTAGATTAGCGTGCGACTGATAAGACTCGTATTGAGCAGTCAAGGTAGCTCGTATACGTGCATGTAGGTCATGAATATGTTGGGCGAAGGATTGTGCAAATTGACTTGTCTTGTATGTTGGGGGCAAAGGAACCAAGTCAAGAGGCACAGGGGCCTTGTACCCATGAACTATCTCATTTGGAGACAGACCAGTGGACCGGTTTTTGGAATTATTATAGGCCAACTGGGCGTGGGGAAGAAGAAGATCCCACGTACCTTTGTGATCGCTCACTAGGAATCTAAGGAGGCTTCCTAGGCTCCGATTGACTACCTCTGTTTGCCCATCGGTCTGAGGGTGATAGGCTGAGGAAAACAATAACTTGGTACCCATCAAGACCCAAAGTGTCTTCCAAAAATAGCTCGTATACTTAACATCTCTATCCGAGACTATTGTCTTCGGCACTCCCCGGTGACTAACTACTTCCTTAAAATATAATTTGGCAATGTGAGATGCGTCGTTGGTTCTAGCGCAAGGAATAAAATATGCCATTTTAGAGAATCTATCCACCACTACAAAAATAGAATCGTGACGGCGTAAGGTGGTGGGTAGGCCTAGAACAAAATCCATACTCACGTCTTCCCATGGCGTGGAAGGGATAGGCAGGGGCGTATATAATCCTATGTTGGTCTTGGCGCCCTTGGATACCTGACAGGTACGACAACTACTAACTACCCTTCCCACCATTGCCTTAAGTTTTGGCCAATAGAATTTCTCCTCAACTAACGTAATGGTCTTATCCCTACCGAAATGACCACTCAACCCTCCACTATGCAATTCCCAGATGATATGAAGGCGTAGCGATGACTGCGGGATACATAACTTCCCATGTCTAAATAGGTAGCCATCCTTAATGACGAACGCAGATATAATCGTGGGGGAGCCATCTTGGGCAGACAAATATGCATCTTGAAAGTCTGGACATGTGGCGTACTCGTCCTTGATTCGCTCGAATCCTACCACGTTAACCTCCATAGTGGTGAGTAACAGGGTCAGGCGGCTAAGAGCATCCGCGACTCGATTGTCAGCTCCTTTAAGGTGTTTGAGGTTAAAAGTGTAACCCTGTAGGAAAGATACCCACTTAGCGTGTCGCGGGCTGATTTTATGTTGGCCATTGATGAACCGCAGTGCCTCGTGATCAGAGAGGATCACAAACTCCTTAGAGAGGAGATAGTGCCTCCAATGGTGCAGACATCTAATGACGGCATAAAACTCCCTATCGTAATTCGAGTAATTCAATTTGGCGCCCGCTAACTTCTCACTAAAATAACTCACAGGGTGCCCTTCCTGACTCAAGACACCTCCTATTCCTATGCCAGAAGCATCACACGTAAGCTCAAAGACCTTATTGAAGTCAGGTAGATGTAGGACAGGTGCCTCAGTCATAAGTTCCTTAATGCGTTGGAAAGCAGTAGCGGCGGACCTTGTCCAGGTGAACTCACCTTTCTTCATGCAATCACTAATGGGGGCCATAATGCTACTAAAGTTTTTAATAAAACGGCGGTAAAAAGTAGCTAACCCATGGAAACTTCGCACCTCTCGTAATGTGGTCGGTTCGGGCCAATCCATCATGACCTTAACCTTATTAGGGTCAACTCTAATGCCATCCGAACCGACTATATAGCCTAAGAATTCCACTTCAGTGACATAGAATGTGCATTTCTTGAGATTAAGGTATAAGGTTTCCTTCCGCAGGGTGGAAAGAACCGATCTCATGTGGGAGACGTGCTCAGCAGTGGTGGTACTAAAGACTAAAATGTCATCAAAATAGACGAGCACAAACTTCCCCATGTAAGGCTGAAAGACATGGGTCATCATCCGGGAGAAGGTAATGGGGGCGTTGGATAGCCCAAAGGGCATCACAAGCCACTCGTATAACCCATCCTTGGACTTAAATGCTGTCTTCCACTCGTCCCCCTCACGGATCCTGATCTGGTGATAGCCACTCCGCAAATCTAACTTTGAAAAAATGGTGGCGCCAGATAAGACATCTAGGAGGTCATCTAATCGCGGAATAGGAAATCTATATTTGATGGTAATCTTGTTGATGGCACGGCTATCAACACACATTCTCCACGTACCATCCTTCTTGGGGGCAAGAAGGGCCGGTACCGCACATGGACTCATACTAGTCCTAATGAACCCCTTTTTCATCAAATCCTCGATCTGGGTCTGTAACTCCTTATGGGCGGCGGGGTGAAGCCTATAGTGGGGCTGGTTCGGTAAGGAGGAGCCGGGGATAAGGTCTATAGCATGTTGTATATTCCTAAGCGGTGGTAATACCGAAGGCAGCTCATCCGGGTACACGTCCTTATACTCATCCAACAATTCCCGTAACTCTCTAGGCAACTCATCCAATGCTCTCGTATCCCCTTTCGCACTCATAAGAACTAGAGCGTATATCATCCCGTCAAGAAAGGGATCCTTCACAAACTCTTTTCTTCCCACGAGACTCAACGTTTTCCTCTCGACTGGAACAGTGGTGTCCTTAGCCAAAGCTACTGGCTCTTTCGGGACGGTCGGTCTCAACGTAATGACCTTGCCATTGAATTTAAACTCATATGTGTTGGCCCTTCCAAAGTGTGTCACGTCACGGTCGTAAAGCCAAGGGCGGCCCAATAACACGTGACAAGCGTCCATTGGAAGGACATCGCACCACACCTCGTCAGTATAGGATTTGATCGAGAGAGGTACAAGGCAACGCTTGGTGATCGGGACGGTAACTTTATTAATCCAGGCTACCTGATAGGGAGCCGGGTGGGGCTGCGTAGTCAAGGACATACGTGTAACGGCATTCTCAGAGATGACGTTTACACAACTGCCACTATCAATGATCAACTTGCACAACTTCTCGCCACTCTTAAAGATCAGGGAAAATATACTAGTCCTTTTCCAGTCATCTAACGGACGAGGGGTGGTCAAGATACAACGCATCACCATAACGGGGTGTTCGTCCTCTAAATCGCTTGGGACCCCTTCTGGGTCACTCTCCTCAGCAGCCTCATAAACGAAATCAGCTAGGTCGGTAGTCGACTCTAGAAGGGCTATGGCTTTAGTCTTCGTTGGGCATTCAAAGGCATAGTGGCCTTGAATGCCGCAAGAGTAACAAGTAGTGTTAGCCTTGCTAACCTTCCATATTGGGACACGCTCACTCGCAGGATTCTTGCCGTTCCTAGCAGTAATCACGACAGACTTTGACTCGGCAGACCGCAACTTCCCTTTATCCTGATATGTGGAGGAAGAGGCTCCAGCTGTGGACTTTCCCTTCGCATGGGAATACCGGGAGTGAGCCTTAGAGGCTAAGTGCTTTTCGATGTCGAGGGCGACATTAAATGTCGTGTTCAGATTCGTATGACCATATCGTAAGAGCTTCCGCTGAATATCGGGATGAAGCCCCTTACGAAATCTGGATAGGGTGACCTCGGGGATCTCCCTTAAATCACAACGCACCATACGGTCCTTCAGTTCTCCCATATACTCAGCTACCGAATTGGAGCCCTGCCGTAGAGTGGCAAGCTCGTCGAACATCTGTGTCCGATGGTACGCGGGAACGTACTGATCGGTCAACAAGTTCTTCATCACGGCCCATCCAATAAGTGGGACCCCGTTCCCGGTTCCTAGCCTACGCTCTTCATTCAGCCAATAAGTTTTGGCACGTCCCGTTAGCTTCATCCTGGCAACTTGGACCTTTTGATGGTCCGTAAGGGTGTGCCAATCGAAGTAGCACTCCATATCCACCACCCAAGTAAGGAAGATCTGGGGATCTCCCATGCCATCATAAGTGGGGGCGTCGATCTTAATGGCCCTAGTGATATCGTAAGCACGATCGTGGCGGTGTTCTCGAGGGGGCACTCGGGGAGAGTCCTCATCGGAATCCGACTCAGGAGTTTGTTGGCGCCGGTTGGGCTGCTCAACATTAATGGGTGGCGGGGGTGGCCTTGCTTGATTTTGCAGGATCTGTGCCAACATGTTTCTAAGCTCCGTCATTTCGTTACGTAGCCCTGCTATGGCCTCGGTGTTGGGATCGCCATGCTCGTTCGCAGCCATCCTAGACGTAGACGGTGTCGCGTACTCAGATCCGTGCCTAGTGCGCATTCAGGTCTAGGAAATTTTGGAAAGGTGATTTTTCCTAGGGCTGTAGCTATACTGAAAATAAGATATTTTTATATTTTCCCGATGTGAGGAACACGTGGATCGTTAATTTTTTTTTTTTTTGAAATTTTGCTGAAAAATAAAGATTTCAGCCCGCTATTGGCAGACCACAGAAAATAAATTTTTTTGATTTTTTTTTTAGATCCGATCGGGCAACAAGAAACGTAGAGAGGATGTTTGCAACGTGAGAGTTGAAACGACCGCCTCTGATACCAAATTGATGTAGGGGTGACCGTGATTCGTGCCCGAATACGCTAACGGAAAATATTATCACAAGACATGAAACCAAAGGGAAGGGCTCCGACCAAAAACGAGCGAAAAGGGGTCGGGTTTGCTCCCAAATCCGAAAGAGAAAATTGCCGGACTCGATACAACGTCCTTAGGACCTACCTCTCCAACAAGCACACAACTCACCGCACCTACATAAGCATTTATTGTACCAACTTGAGCCGTTTCAACGCAGCAATAATTTATTTTCGGAGCGGCGGAAAACTTCAATAGGCGGTCGAGTTCGAGTTGTGATTAACTCCCTTGTTAACACCAAAATGTGCCAATTTTGGAGGGCAAGTCAAGGCTAGGCCAAGTCTCGCTCTCGCAACGGATCTAACCAATCCGGATCACAAGAGGTTCAATAACAACGAAATCGAAATCGGAATTTGCAAGCGACGTATTTAAAAATCACGGAAGAAACGGTTTGCAAAAACCTCCACAAAATCTAAAGCAAGAATCTCTAAGAGGAAGAAGTTACCCAACCAAGAACAACTCTCACAGAAGATAAGGTGGGAGAATCACTCTCTCCACGGATCCACCGGCTTCACACCGAATGGGCTGCAACCTTCTTCCTTGGAGTCGCACCGAAAGGAAGCCACGCCGGAGTCGCACCGAACGGGGATGGAGGAGGCAAGGCTTGGCGTCACACCAAGGGGGGGGGGGGGGGGGGCTAATGGACTCTCTCCATGGTGGCCGAATTCTTCAAAGGGGGGGGGGGTTTAGGTTTTCTTTTCATTCCATTACTCATCATAATAGTCTCCTTTAAATAGGAGTTACAAAAGAGATCCAACCGTCCATGATGGAGATGAAATCTCATCCATCCGGGCGGTTACAAACACATAATAGCCTCCTTTAAATAGGAGTTACAAAAGAGATCCAACCGTCCATAATGGAGATGAAATCTCATCCATACGGGCGGTTACATACACACCAAAATGTTTGCAGAAAATAATTAAAGATTACAAGTCACAAATGAATATAAAATTATTAACCAAGATTGGAATAATTTTATATTCGCACATAAAATAATAAAGCATGACAAATTAATTAAAATAGTCATCAAGTGAGGGTAGCATGCCGAGGGCGGAGGTTGTAGCGGCGTCGTCCGTTAGCGTCATCACGGCTCCGAAGGTCTTTATGTTGTAGAGCCTCGGCAACTGGATCGTCATCAAGTAGTGGCGGAGGGGCAGCGACATCAGGTTGCTTCTTTTATTCGATGTACTAGTTGAACATTTTATACTTATGTAGATTTTGACATCTGCTTATACTCTTATGTTCGGTTGACAATGAGGATATTGGTTTTAGCCGACAGGATAGGCGTCTTGTGCTATAGGTCGACTCGTGTGTTGGAGCTACCACAAGATGGCTGTTCTGGGAATAAGACACCCCTCGGTAGTGTCTTCTGTTCCAGGGGGGGGGGGGTGGGTGGGTGGGTGGGGGGGGGGTCTTATAAATGATATCAACTTGCAACAATCCTTACCTAAAGAATTCAAGGAACAATGGAGCAACCCCTGCTCGATTTGTCAGTTTGTGGATAAACTCACTTAGCAGAAGCAATGATGTGACCATATATAATTCCCACTAAGTATGTTCAGTAATTACCCTATGATTTGCCAACCTGACCTTAGGTTTGTACCTTTGGTGTAGATCTTGGCGAGTGTAGAGCCAGTAGGGGGCACTCCCGTCCTTTCCGTACACACTCAGTTTCAACAGTTGAAACTAGTACAGACGCTTATGACTATTTTGGACACGTTTAGGGCTCAACAGGCTTCGATGCAACATAAGACCCCGATCTCTAATTGGTTAAGCACGTTCCAGGCTCTCTCTCCACCTGCATATCATGGGACAGAGTCGGACATGCGTATCGAGGAATGGCTCGACTCAATGCAAGAACTAATGGCGGGAATCTGATGCCCATCCAACATGGCTGTGACATTAGCCGTGCCAGTATTGGAATCCCATGCCAAGAGGTGGTGGAGGTCCCTCATGGGCTCCACCTTTCAAGTCCGGGTGTACACGGAGATTAGTTGGAGTGAGTTTGTTGAAGCCTTCTTGGAACACTTCATCCCTTCTAAAGCTTGGGATGAACTTGAAGAAAGATTCCTGTAGCTGAAACAGGGATCCAAGACAGTCACAAAATATCAGAGAGAGTTTTAGCATCTCTCTAGGTTTGTTGACGCATACGAGTTGAATTACAGGAGGTATGCTAAGTGATTCTACAAAGGCTTGTGGGATCCCCTGAGGCAAGCCTTTTGTTTATAGCGGAATCGAGTTTGGCTGAGATCATCGACATGGAAAAAAGGCAGGAGGAAGATCACTTGGGAAGTAATAAGAGACCCGCTGAGGGTGTGATGGAGGCCGGTCCTAGCTATAAGAGGAGGCATGATAACGAAGGAAGAGGAAACAATAGAGGCGGAGGCCACTGTTGCAGTATGGATGTCGGGCAGTCTGTTGCTATTCGGTGGCCGGGCAGTCTGACAGTTTATCCTAGCCGGCTTGTCTGCCGGGCTGTTTCTGTTTGGTATCCCAGCGGTTTGGCGGTTTGTCTCAGGCGACATGGAGACCAGGCGGACTAGCGCTCTCCTGTGGCAACTTGTTCTCTGTGGCGCTTGTTCTCTCCTACTGTTGGTTGTCGGGCGGTTAGCCGGCTTGTCTAACCGCACGACTTGTCCGGTTTGTTTATTTGTAAAGCCACATATAGTTGTAATTTTTTAGTCCCACATTGCTTATTTGTAATCTCTCTCATCTCCTCCATTCAATAAACGTGAGGCTATACCTTTGTAATAGATACCTTTTTGGAAAATAAAAAATTTGTTACTCCAAATTTTCGGTCTACTTTTTTATGTTCGCACATGCTATCAGAAGACTCGATCTTTTCCTCCTAATTCTGTAAGCACTCTCTGTCCGCGCGACTTGTTTCTTCTTCTCGTGATCTGTCTTCACGACTTGTTTCTTCCTCTGGCTTTCACCCTGTTCGCGCAGTTTCTTTCTCTCTTTGTCACTGCCCTTTATGTGCGTGACCTCTTGATTCATCTTTCTTCTTCTTGCCGCGCACTTTGCTTAGTCGCTGACCCTACTTTTCTTGCCGCTCCTCTTCTTTGTCGCCGCGACTAGTTATTAAGTCGTCGCGACCTGTGCCTAGTCGCCTCACTTCTCGTTCTAGCCGCGACCTGTTCTTTGTCACCGCGCCCTCCCTTTCTAACCGCGACTTGTTCTTTGTCGCTGCGACCTCTCTTTCTAGCCGCGACCTGCTCTTTGTCGTCGCGACTTCTCTTTCTAGCCGCGACTTGTTCTTCTTGCTGCTCTGCTCTATGGCCAACTCTAATATCTC
Source organism: Platanthera guangdongensis (assembly GCA_039583875.1). Lineage (NCBI taxonomy): Eukaryota > Viridiplantae > Streptophyta > Magnoliopsida > Asparagales > Orchidaceae > Platanthera > Platanthera guangdongensis. Next base: position 139,087,435 of record CM077166.1, on the reverse strand, counting down.
TACCACCACTACTCCCGTTGCCGCTCATCCTCCTACACCTCCCACTCCTTTTGGTAACCTTGGCACCGCTTCCAAACTCATCGATCCCAACTACCCGGATTGGATTGTCTCCTTCACCTTCCTTCTCCGCTCTCAACGTGAACGTCATCATCTCACAGATGACCCTCCTTCGCATGACTCTCCTCTCTTTGACGATTGGGATGCCAACGATGCTCTTGTCTGCACATGGCTGTCTAACAGCCTTTCTGATGAATGCCTCCCTGTCATCCGTCATGATGAAACAGTCAAGGCTGCTTGGATCCATCTTGCTGTTCTCTACTCCAAGGGGGCTCAGACGTCTAGCATCTATACTCTATATGCGGACCTCTTTGCCCGTCCGTCCATGTTTCCAGCTGCTGCTTACCAATAAGTTCAGGCTCTCGGAGATGAAATTCTCCAAAATCTCCCCTTCTCCGTAGATCTTGGTGAGCAACACAAACACTTCCAGGAGCTTCTTGTTTCGTGTTATCTTCTACAACTTCCTGAGTCGTATGACATGATACATCAGCAAATCCTTGGCGAGAAGGAGTCTCCGACCCTGGATGTCACTGCTGCATGCATAGCCGCTGTAATATCTCTGCTCCAACGTCCGTTGTTATCCTCCCCTCCTCAACCGGACAACTCCGCTCACCAAACTCAGCTAAGTGGCTCTGGTGGCCGCCACCTCCCATCGAGCGACCGTGGTGCTTGCCGCTTTCTCTGCTCTCACTGTGGTCGCACCGGCCACACGGTTGATCGCTGCTCGAAGAAGCATCCTCATCTTCGACCATCTAGGGACGCTTCCACTTCTTCTTTGAAGCCGCCTGCCTCTGTGGTCACGTCTTCAGGTTGTGCCCACATCGCTACACAAAGTAAATGGCTGATCGACTCCGGTGCTACCAATCATATGACTAGCAATTCACAATGCTTTTTCTCTCCTAAAATAGCATTACCGGTTGCCCCCGGTCCTTGTTGCGGACGACTCTCCATCACCGGTCAATGGAACGGGTGTGGTTCAAGTCACTCCGTCTCTTCGCCTGGCGGACAACCTCTACGTGCCCAAGTTCCCTTGCAACTTGTTATCTGTTACTTCGCTTTGCAAACAACTACAATGCTCTATCACATTCACTTCCACTACTTGTTCTTTTTAGGATCCGGGAACCAAGCAGACGATTGCTACTGGGACTGAGAGCGGCGGCCTCTACTTCCTCGATAACGTTTCCGCACTCTCCGCCTTCTCCACATCTTCTACTGATCTTCTCCAGTGGCATCTTCGTCTTGGTCATGCTCCTCCACGTCTTCTACGTCAGCTTCTACCACATCTTCCTCCGCAGAGTCCACCTCTCAACTGTGATGCATGTCAGCTTGGCAGGCATCACCGCTCCTCCTTCCCACCGAAGCAAGGTCGTGGATCTTCCTGGCCGTTTGAACTTGTTCACTCCGACATCTGGGGTCCTGCTCCTACCCTCACCATCGGTCGGGGTAGTTCATATTTTGTAACATTTATTGATGATTTCTCTAGATGTACGTGGGTGTATCTTTTAAAGGATCGCGCCGAACTCTTTTCTGTATGAACATCATTTTATAATATGATTAAGAATCAGTTTGATATGTCTATTAAAATATTTCGTTCTGATAACGCTAAGGAATATCTTAGCACTACTTTCTCTTCTTTTTGTATGCAACATGGTATTATTCATCAAACTACTTGTGTCTATATCTCCTAACAAAATGGGGTGGCGGAACGCAAGAACCATCACCTCCTCGATGTCGCTCGCACTCTGATGACACAGGTGCAAGTTCCTCTCTTCTATTGGGGCTACGCTGTCCTCATCTCCTGTTACCTCATTAATCGCATTCTGTCCACGGTTCTCCATGGTCAAACCCCATTCTCTATTCTATATCCAGGCAAGGATTCGTTTCCTCTCCATCTATGTATCTTTGTGTGCATGGTTTTTGTGCACAATCCTTCCGCCACTCATGACAAACTCGACTCACGTGCCACCAAATGTGTCTTTTTGGGCTACTCAACTACTCAAAAAGGCAACTGTTGCTTTGATCCCGTTCTTCCTAAACAATACGTATCCGCGGATGTGACCTTCTTTGAGAATGTGTCGTATTTCTCTTCTGGCCCCTCTCCCTCTAAAGTTCATTCGTCTTCTCCCACCGTCGCCTCCACCCCGTCTACTCCCATCAAAATTTTCCCACCATCACCTCTATCGTCTCCTCCTTCCCTCTCTTCCTCATCACCACTGCTCTCTCCCTCCTCTCTGCGGTCGTCACCCTCCTCTCCTGGGCCAGCTCTCTCCGCCACTGATGCTCTGGTTACTGAGGACACGCTGACCTAGATCTTCCCATTGCTCTTCGCAAAGGGGTGCAGACGTGTACCAAGCATTCACTGGCTGCTGTTGTTTCATATGATCGTCTCACTACTTATCGCAGTGCGTTTGCATTGGATATCTCTACGACTGCCACTCCCCGCACTTACCAGGAAGCCCTTGTTGTTCCTCATTGGAAGGCCGCCATGGATGAGGAAATTACTACCCTCACTGAACGGGGTACCTGGACCCTGGTTCCCCCCCTTTCGCCACTGATGTGGTTGGCTATCGCTGAGTCTTTGTTGTAAAGTTCTGTCCGGATGGCAGCGTGGATCGATACAAGACCCGCCTGGTTGCCAAAGACTTCACTCAGACCTATGATGTTGATTACTTTGACACATTCTCTCCCATTGCTCATCTAAACACCATTCAGGTCCTTCGCTCTGTCGATGTCAACACGGATCTTAAGAATATTTTTCTCTACGGTGATCTTCAGGAAGATGTTTATATGGAGCAACCTCCTGGGTATGTTGCTCAGGGGGAGACATGAGTATGCCGGCTAAAGGAGGCTTCCTATGGCCTAAAGTAAGGCCCTCATGGTTGGTTTGACAGTTCAGCGGCATTGTTGCGGCCATTGGTTTTGCAAGAAGTTCAGCCGATCACACCTTGTTTGTTTGGAAAACTGCCTCGGGTCTGGTAGTTTTTGCGGTATATGTGGATGACATTCTTCTTACTGGCGATGACCAGGATGGGGTAACTTTGACAAAGTAACACCTCCGTCAACACCTGGTCACAAAGGATATGGGATCCACAAAGTACTTTCTAGGGATTGAAATCTCTTAGAAGCCCAACTCCATGGTCCTTTCCCAATGGAAGTATGCTATTGATCTTCTAAGGGAGGCAGGGTTGACTAGTGCTAAACTTGCCCGATGTACCATGGCTGGAGAAGACAAAACATGGACAAATGACTCGCCCCTTCTATCCAATCTTACGAGGTACTGGCTTCTGCTTGGCAAACTCATTTATCTCACTGTAACCAGACCCGACATCTCTTATGCTATGAGAAAGGTGAGCCAGTTCATGCAAGCTCATAGGGAGTGTCATCTACAATATGCCCTGAATATTGGAGTATGTTAAAGCAGCGCCAGGGACAGGACTCCTTTTTCAGAAGAATGGTCACTTAAGGGTTGAAGCGTACTCAGATTCGAGCTATGCTAATGACAAAGGTGACCGCAAATCAATGTTAGGTTTCTACACATTTGTTGGAGGAAATCTTGTGAGCTGGAAGAGCAAGAAATTGTTTGTGGTCTCCAGGTCTAGTGCAGAAGCGGAATATCGCATTATGGCATTAACCGCATGTGAGTTGAAATAGTTACGAGTTCTCATGCTTGACTTAGGAGAGGTCTACAACTATCCTCTTCTTATGTTTTGTGACAACAAGGCCGCAATATACATCTCCAAAAATCCTGTCTTTCATGAGAGGACAAAACATATAGAAGTCGTCTGTCACTTTATTCGGGAAAAAATCTTGAAGAAATGGATTTGTACTCCGTTCGTCACTTCCGACAACGAGTTGGCAGATGTCTTCACCAAGACAGTGTCCTCTTCCTTATTCCACATTTGCGACAAGCTTGGCATGATTGGTATCTATGCTCCAGCTTGAGGGGGAGTGTTACAGTATGGAGGCCGGGCGGTCTGTTGCTGTTCGGAGGTCGTGAGGTCTGGAGGTTTATCGTAGCCGGCTTGTCTGCCGGGCTGTTTCTGTTTGGTATCCCAGCGGTCTGGCAGTTTGTCTCAGGCGACTTGGAGACCGGGCGGTCTAGCGGTCTCCTATGGCGACTTGTTCTCTGTGACGCTTGTTCTCTCCTACTATTGGTTGTCGGGCGGTTAACCAACTTGTCTAACCACACGACTTGTCTGGTTTGTCTATTTGTAAAGATGCATATACTTGTAATTTTTTAGTCCCAAATTTCTTATTTGTAATCTCTCTCATCTCCTCCATTCTATAAAAAGGAGGCTACACCTTTGTAATAGATACCTTTTTTGAGAAATAAGGAATTTGTTACTCCAAATTTTCGTTCTACTTTTTTCTGTTCGCACAACCACTTCCGCCAGAATTTTAGAATGGAGCGTCTGGCCCCGCAGCCAGCTCTACCTCCACCGCAACAACTGTACCTGCAACCTAGGGAGCAGTATGAGCGAGTTTGCTTCCAGTGTAATCAGCTGGGCCACATCCGACGCTTTTTCCCACAACTAGATTGAGATTGTAACGCCCCTGCTTTTTTCGGCATTATTGTCTCCCCCGGTTGGCATCTTTGTGACGTAAGGGCGTTACTCTAGCGTTCAGTTGGTGGCATGTCGTCGTTAGTGCGCTTTCACGTCTCGTCGATTCAGTCGGCCGAATTCTTGAATCTTTGGCATAAACGGAAATTTTCACATTTGGAAAGCTTAATTGATTGTCTTTTTCTGTCTTGCTCGTCCAGTTCGTCGAACCAACCTTGTTATGTCGATTTTATCTTATTTTATCCTCTGGGTTCGAGCTTGACGATGGTTAGTTTTTCTGGGCGTTGTTTGGAGGTTGACGATCGTCAAGCTTCACGCTTGCCGTGCTGGCTCGACGAGTCGTCGAGCGGGGCCGTCTGGTGTCGACACTTTGTGTCGACACCGCTGGCTGTCGGTGTCGACACTGCGGTGTCGAAACTGCCGGCCGGTGTCGACACAGTGTGTCGACACCGCTGGCTGTCGGTGTCGACATTGCTGTGTCGACACTGCCGGCCGGTGTAGACACAGTGTGTCGACACCGCTGGCTGTCAGTGTCGACACTACCTGGCCGGTGTCGACACAGTGTGTCGACACCGCTGGCTGTCGAGTGTCGACACTGCCGGTCGGTGTCGACACAGGTGTGTCGACACCGCTGGCTGGCGGGTGTCGACACTGCTGTGTCGACACTGCCGGCTGGTGTCGACACAGGCGTGTCGACACCGCTGTTCTGTGGTGCGTCGGCACCACCGGTCCGGTGTAGTTGAACACGGTCCTTGCAGCTGTTGAGTATTTATACCCTGCTTCTCCTTATCTTTAGCCGACCTAGGTTTCTCCTGCTTTCTGTCCCAGAGCGGCGTGCGCGGAGAGGTTTGCCGTCCGTGCCTCTCCCGGCGATCACCGACGGTGCTCCGATGCTCGGTTTTTCCCGCCGATCGTGGATCTGGAAGGCTCTCGTCGAGAGCTACGCCCTCGGGGTAATTTCTTCCCCGTTCCTCGAGTTTTTCTTGCTAGGGTTTTCGGCCCTAACCGTTTCTCCAGTCATCTTTCGTCCAGATTTCGTCTCCTATCGCGACGCGTGGAGATTTGGAGAGTTTTTCCGGTAAACCGAGGCAAGTAGTGTTCTTGCTTTCCCTTTGTTCTTAATTCTAAATTCCGACCTTCCTTTTGTTTCTACACTTGTTGAGCTTATCATATTTCGACGGTAGAGATACTTGTTCTGAACTCCTAACTTGTTTTCCCCTCTATTTCTGGAATTTGTGACTTGATGTCCCTTAAGTTTTAAATCTTAAAATCTTGCTGTTCTTTGAAAAGCCCTTATGCAGCCCACTTGGTCGTCTATCCCTGGAGTTTATGGTGATGAATGAACGTAAATGAACACTGCTTGTATAATTATGTATCTAAGGAAATTCAGATGAACTATGCGCATTGGGGTCCTCCCTCGGCATAGGGTTTTATATTCAAATGAACTATGCGCATTGGGGTCCTCCCTCGGCATAGCATTTTATATTCAGATGAACTATGCGCGTTGGGGTCCTCCCTCGGCATAGTGTTTTATATTCAGATGAACTATGCACGTTGGGGTCCTCCCTCGGCATAGCGTTTTATATTCAGATGAACTATGCGCGTTGGGGGTCCTCCCTCGACATAGTGTTTTATATTCAGATGAACTATGTGCGTTGGGGTCCTCCCTCGGCATAGTATTTTATACTCGGATAGGCTGTGAGTGTTGGGGTTTCTCCCTCGGCATGGTAATTGCTAATGAAAGATTGGACTTCGGTTGTTGTTGCTTGCTCTTTTTCTTTTGTATATATAATGCTTAGCATTTCTGCTTGGCTAGTTTTACTGTTGCTCATTTTTACTCTGTTGACCGTTTTGTTGCAGTCACCTTTTCTTTCATTCTCCTCTATTTAGAGGTTTGTGTAGTCTGCTTTTACTCTTGTTCTACTTGTGACTTGCTTCTGAGGTGTTCTTCTTTTGAATGCCTCAGGATCAGAGCTGTAGCTGGTTTAGCTGACAGACTTGGGCTTCTGGTGCTGCTGGTTCCTGTGGCTGTTTGTTTCCACCTCCGAGTTTGAGGTAGTTGCATTGTTTAGACTTGGCTGTTTTTCTTCTTTCTATGGGTTTGTGTCAGTTGTTGACGCCCATAGACTTTAGCTTTTCTGTGTTAGACTGCTTGCTGCTCTCACTACTGTTACTTTTTACCTGGTGGTTCTTTCTCTTCTGGGAAGGATTTATGCTAGGGTGCATTCCAGTTATTTTAAACCCTAAAATGTTACTATATGTACTCATGCATTTCATATTTGTAAAACTAAAGCACTATTTTTCCTTATAGCGTAAAGACTACCTTTTTATGTGTACTATATTCACCTTAGAGTCGTGCATACCATGGGTCGTCCCCCCGGGGACACCTATGCTCGTTTAGGGTGTCAACTTAATTGAACCAAAGTATTTTCCGCTGCGTATTAAATATACTGTGATCTGTGGACTAGCCGATCTACCGTGCCGAGGGACACGGCCTTTTCAACATAACTGTTTTTCTACCATAATTAATCAACGTTTTCCTTAAAAACAAAGGTCTGGAGATTTTCCTGAGCGTGTGAAGTTATCCCCTGCACGACGTGGCATCACGGCACGTGTTTTCTCCTGCTCTGATATGATTTTATCGTTGAGAAAATGCGGGTTGTGACAGTTGGTATCAGAGAGAGGTTTTGTAAGAGGGTTGGTTGGTTGACCAAACCAATCGAACAACTTTCCCTTAAGCAAAACCCTAGTTGTATCATTGCATTGCATACACACACCAATATGTCATCAGTAGATTTTGATGGAAGCACGAACACTACACTCATAGCATGATAAGAAGTATACGAGGCATATTATGTAGTATGAGATGCATAATATGTGTTTGTATATGGATCCACCATAGGTGGCAACATGTGACGGTTATGTAGTAAGGGATGCATAACCATCATCACATGGATGCCCATTAGCGCGTTTTATTTCTTCGTTGAATACAATATTATGTAGTATGGGATGCATAATATTGAATGTATACGCCGCTCATAGCATGCACTAAGGCCTTATTGTAGTAAGCATAGCACTGCATACATAGCATATCATTGCATAAGCACACGTGCCAAGTTAAAGATCTGCATGATGACATATGTACACTCATACCTTGGGATGAAATTTATACATTCATATTATAGGCACAAGCTAGAAGCATAACATCATTTTATGATTTCCCAGAGCAAGGTAACAGTAGGAGCAAGTATTGGTTCTTTTTCAACCTGATCTGAGTTTGTCCGTTCCGGATCTGAACTGTGTCAGGGTATGCTAGTTTCTAGCTTCAATGTCCTAAGCTAGGTCCCTAATAAGCCTTTTTGTTCGTATCGGTCAATGTGAATCCGAAATAGTGTGTTTTAGGGAATGCTTTCCCAGTTTGTGGTGTCTTAGGCAAGGTCAGACTAGATCTCCGTTTGTTCTGTAGAATGCCGCCTAAGCGCGTTGCGACGAGGTCGACCCCCCAGTCAGAGGGCGAGTCTTTAGGTGCCCAGAGCGAAGCGGTGATCGAAGCGCTGAGGCTAAGTAATGAGACCCTGGCAAAGCAGATGGTGGACATGCAGTCCCAGATGTAATCGATGTTGGCTGTCATCTCTGGGCAGCAGTCCAGAGCATAGGGTCCTGCTGTGGATCAAGCGGTTCCTATCCCCCCTGCTGCTCTAGTTCCCCCAGTTGCGTTGCCGCCTGAGATGAATTTCATTTCTCACTTCCAGCGTTTAGGACCCCCGTCTTATGACGGTAGGGCCGACTTCATGGCATTGGATGACTGGATTATTGCCATGGAAGGAATGTTTTCCTACTATGGCGTTTCTCCCAATCAAAAGGTGATGATTGCGGCTTATCAACTCAAGGGCCTTGCGAAGAGTTGGTGGATCAGAGAAAAAGAGAACCTTTCGGAGGGGTGCTCGTGGGAATCATTCAGGAGTTTGTTACTAAAGAAGTTCCTACCATCGGTCGAGCGAGACCGCCTCATGAATAGTTTCCTACACCTGAAGCAGCGGAAACTCACTGTTGGTGAGTACGAAGTCGAGTTTGGCAAGCTCAGTCGTTTCGCCCCAGACCTGATAGCATCTGAAGAAGCCAGAGTGAAGCGTTTTTTGGGTGGTCTGAGGTATGATATCCAACAGTTGGTTAGTGCCTACAAGTCGGAGACCTTTGCCGAAGTAGTTGAAGTTGCCTTAAAGGTTGAGGCGATAGAAAATGCGAAGAATCAGGGATCGCTTGCAAAGAAGTACAAGAGGAAATCTGACGATGGAGGAAGTGCGAGGGCACCTGGCCCTGCAGTGAAGAAGGACAGAAGAGAGGTGTGTAGCTTCTGTGGTAAGCCGGGGCACTCTCTCGATAGGTGTTTTAAGAGATTGGATGCGCAGAAGCTGTCTCAGGTGTATGCGATCCAAGATGCTCCCAAAGGGGGTCCTGTCTGTTCTTATTGTCAGAGGAGTGGACATGATGTGGCCCGTTGTCGCAAGAAGGCTGGAGCTTGTTATCTCTGTGGCCAAAGAGAACACATGAGGGCTAATTGCCCGCAGAGCCAGCCTGCGCTGCATGCAGTCCCGTTGTAGACCTTACCGCCGCCCCCGCCTCTCACGGACAAAGGAAAAGGAAAGTTGAATGTGCTGACCAAGGAGGAGGCCCAATCATCGACTCAGGTGATCGCAGGTTAGTCTCTGACTCGGCTAGTTATTCCTTTTAGTGGATATATGGTTTCTGCATATTAGTTTCGCGCGCTGTGGGTTTACGTGAATTTAAGGTGAAGAATAAGTGGGCGCGCGTTTTGTTCGATTCCGGTGCTACTCATTCTTTTGTGGAAAGAAGTTTTGTGGACCGTCATCGTTGGGCTCTCGAACAGTTAGACCCCTCCATAGATGTCAAATTTCATTCAGGGGAGTTGGTGAGGTCAAGCCAGGATATCCAAAAGTGCCCCATCTCCCTAGGCGGGTTTCTGGCGATTGCGGATCTGAAGGTGCTAGATCTGGTGGACTTTGATGTAATTTTGGGCATGGACTGGTTGTCCAGCTATGATGCTGTCATTCAGTGAGGCTCAAGCGCTTGGATTTCAAGGGTAGCAATGACCAACCCATGAGTGTGTATGGTTTGCCGCGTCTGGAGTCTCCGATCATTTCTGCGGTGCGTGCTCGTATATTTCTAGAGTCTGGCTGTGATTCTTTTCTTGTCTCTGTTTCTGTTCTGGGAGCTGCACCGGTTGAGCCTCGGGTATAGGACGTTTCTGTGGTGTGCGAGTTTCCGGATGTTTTTCCAGATAGCCTTCCTGGACTTCCTCCTGAGAGAGAGATGGAGTTTGTTATAGACCTCGAGCCAGGCACTCGCCCTATTGCCAAAGCACCGTACCGCATGGCGCCGCGTGAGTTAGAGGAGTTGCGTACTCAACTGGATGAGTTATTGCAATGCGGTTTTATTAGACACAGCTCTTCTCCCTGGGCTGCACCAGTGCTCTTCGTGAAGAAAAAGGACGGGACGATGAGACTATGCATTGATTATCAAGAGCTAAACAAGATAACAATTAAGAACAGATATCCGTTGCCTAGGATCGATGATTTGTTCGATCAGTTACGGGGTAGCTCTGTGTTCTCGAAGATTGACCTCCGTTCAGGTTACCATCAGTTGAGGATCCGGGAGTCAGACATTCCGCATACTGCTTTTCGTTCTTGTTATGGTCACTTTGAATTTCTGGTGATGTCTTTTGGATTGATGAATGCACCGTCAGCTTTTATGGACATGATGAACAGGGTGTTCAAGGATTTTCTGGATAAGTTCGTGGTGGTGTTCATTGACGATGTCCTAGTATATTCTAGAGATGCAGATGAGCACGCCTTGCACTTGCGCTTGGTTTTGTCTACTTTGAGGGAGCACAAGCTGTATGCGAAGCTTAGCAAGTGTGAGTTCTGGATATCTCAGGTGTCTTTCCTAGGACACATTGTAAGTAAGGAAGGTATCTCAGTGGATTCTGCAAAGATAGCTGCGGTTTTGGACTGGAAGAGACCTGCATCACCTAAAGAGATAAGGAGCTTCTTAGGGTTGGCAGGTTACTACAGAAGATTTGTGGAAGGGTTCTCTATCCTCTCTGCGCCGTTGACTAGGCTTACACAAAAGAGCGTAGCTTTTGTTTGGAGCGATGCCTGTGAGGGAGCTTTTCAAGAGCTCAAGAGGCGTTTGTGTTCTGCTCCAGTGTTGGCATTGCCAGTGGAAGGAGTGGAGTATGCTGTTTATGTGGACGCCTCGCGAGTTGGACTCGGTTGCGTGCTGATGCAGGACGGCAAGGTGATTATGTATGGATCAAGATAATTGAAGGTGCATGAAAAGAATTACCCTACGCACGATCTAGAATTTGCTGCCGTCATTTATGCCTTGAAATTATGGAGACATCTTCTATATGGAGTGTCATGCAAAATTTATTCGGATCACAAAAGTTTGAAATATGTCTTTACTCTGAAGGAACTGAATTTGCGCCAGCGCCGATTGTTAGAGTATGTTGCGGACTACGAAGTGGACATCCTTTATCATCCCGACAAGGCTAATGTTGTAGCAGATGCGCTGAGCCGGAAGCCCGCACACATCTTTAACCTCTCGGTGCAATCCCTTGTCAAAGAGTTCTTGCTCATGGACATAACCGTAGGGAATAGCGCTTTGCCGAGTAGCCTAGAGGTGGATGAGCCTTCGTGGATTACCCTCACTAAGCTTCATCAGAAGGACGATCCTGACTTACAGCACCTCCGCAGTAGGACTGAGAGAAGGGAATTACCCGACTTTACAATTGACGACGTGGGTACCTTAAAGTACCGTGGCAGATACTGTATTCCTACTGTTGGGGACATCCGATCAAAAATATGTAGTGAAGCGCATGGTTCCAGTGTTGCATATCATCCTGGCTCCACGAAAATGTACAGAGATTTGAAGTAGATTGTTTGGTGGTCAGGCATGAAGAATGACATCGCAAGATTTGTGTCTGAATGTCATACCTGTCAACGTGTAAAAGCTGATCACAGAAGGCCGGGTGGTAAGTTAACTCCCTTAGATGTACCGAGTTGGAAATGGGAGAGTGTATCAATGGATTTCATAACCGGTTTGACCAGATCTCCCCGAGGGCATGATGCAGTGTGGGTCATTGTGGACAGGCTAACTAAGTGTGCCCATTTTGTGCCTTTCAAGATTAGTTATTCCATGGAAAAGATAGCTGAGCTTTATATAAACGAAGTTATCAGACTTCATGGTGTACCGACGAGTATTGTGTCCGACCGAGACTCCCGATTCATGTCTCGATTCTGGCAAAGCTTACAGGGGGCTCTAGGTACTGACCTTAGATATTCTACTGCCTATCATCCGCAGACAAATGGTCAGACGGAGAGAGTGAACCGGATCTTGGAGGATATGCTTAGATGCTATATCCTGGACCATGGCGGAGCTTGGGATAAACGCCTCGGATTAATGGAGTTTGCATACAATAATAGTTATCAGGAAAGTTTGCAGATGGCGCCCTTTGAAGCTCTTTATGGAAGGCGTTGTCGAACTCCTCTGTTTTGGACAGAAGTGGGTGAGAAGCCGTTGCTCGGACCAGAAGTGCTGGAGGATATGAGTACTTCAGTAAGGCACATTCGTGAAAAGCTGAGGTTAGCTCAGGAGCGATACGAGAAGTATGCAAACCAGCGCAGAGTTGACCTGGAGTTTGCGGTTGGGGACATGGTGTTTTTGAAGGTCTCCCCGATGCCGGGTGTTAAAAGATTTGGAAGAAACCATAAGCTAGATCCCAGGTATGTGGGGCCTTTTCAGATTTTGGAGCGCATTGGAGTTTCTGCCTATAGACTAGAGTTGCCTGATTCTTTCCCTGGTGTTCACGACGTGTTCCACGTGAGCCAGTTGCGAAAGTGTGTCCGCAGTGAGCGGCATGTCCTTGTATCGGTACCCCGGTTGCAGCCTAATCTCTCGTATGTTGAAGAACGGTTCGTATTCTGGAGACGCAAGACTGTGTGCTAAGAAAGAAAACAATTCCAATGGTTAAGGTTCTCTGGCGAAATCAGGATGCAAGAGGTGCAACTTGGGAATTGGAATCCGTGATGAGAGAATCTCATCATCAGCTGTTCTCTTAATCTCTCTAGTTAGTATTCTAGTTTCAAGAATTCTTCTGTCTTGTCTCGTTCTCTGTCCTCTTATTTTCCGTTTGTGTTTCAAGTTTCGGGACGAAACTTCCCTTTTGGAGGGGTGACTGTAACGCCCCTGCATTTTTCGGCATTATTGTCTCCCCCGGTTGGCATCTTTGTGACGTAAGGGCGTTACTCTAGCGTTCAGTTGGTGGCACGTCGCCGTTAGTGCGCTTTCATGTCTCGTCGATTCAGTCGGCCGAATTCTTGAATCTTTGGCAGAAACGGAAATTTTCACATTTGGAAAGCTTAATTGATTGTCTTTTTCTGTCTTGCTCGTCCAGTTCGTCGAACCAACCTTGCTATGTCGATTTTATCTTATTTTATCCTCTGGGTTCAAGCTTGACGATGGTTAGTTTTTCTGGGCGTTGTTTGGAGGTTGACGATCGTCGAGCTCCACGCTTGCCGTGCTGGCTCGACGAGTCGTCGAGCGGGGCCGTCTGGTGTCGACACTTTGTGTCGACACCGCTGGATGTCGGTGTCGACACTGCGGTGTCGACACTGCCGGCCGGTGTCGACACAGTGTGTCGACACCGCTGGCTGTCGGTGTCGACACTGCTGTGTCGACACTGCCGGCCGGTGTCGACACAGTGTGTCGACACCGCTGGTTGTCGAGTGTCGACACTGCGGTGTCGACTCTGCCGGTCGGTGTCGACACAGGTGTGTCGACACCGCTGGCTGGCGGGTGTCGACACTGCTGTGTCGACACTGCCGGCTGGTGTCGACACAGGCGTGTCGACACCGCTGTTCTGTGGTGCGTCGGCACCACCGGTCCGGTGTAGTTGAACCCGGTCCTTGCCGCTGTTGAGTATTTATACCCTGCTTCTCCTTATATTTAGCCGACCTAGGTTTCTCCTGCTTTCCGTCCCAGAGCGGCGTGTGCGGAGAGGTTTCCCGTCCGTGCCTCTCCCGGCGATCACCGACGGTACTCCGATGCTCGGTTTTTCCCGCCGATCGTGGATCTGGAAGTCTCTCGTCGAGAGCTACGCCCTCGGGGTAATTTCTTCCCCGTTACTCGAGTTTTTCTTGCTAGGGTTTCGGCCCTAACCGTTTCTCCAGTCATCTTTCGTCCAGATTTCGGCTCCTATCGCGACGCGTTGAGATTTGGAGAGTTTTTCCGGTAAACCGAGGCAAGTAGTGTTTTTGCTTTCCCTTTGTTCTTAATTCTAAATTCCTACCTTCCTTTTTGTTTCTACACTTGTTGAGCTTATCATATTTCGACGGTAGAGATACTTGTTCTGAACTCCTAACTTGTTTTCCCCTCTATTTCTGGAATTTGTGACTTGATGTCCCTTAAGTTTTAAATCTTAAAATCTTGCTGTTCTTTGAAATGCCCTTATGCAGCGCACTTGGTCGGCTATCCCTGGAGTTTATGGTGATGAATGAGCTTAAATGAACACTGCTTGTATAATTATGTAACTAAGGAAATTCAGATGAACTATGCACGTTGGGGTCCTCCCTCGGCATAGCATTTTATATTCAGATGAACTATGCGCGTTGGGGTCCTCCCTCGGCATAGCGTTTTATATTCAGATGAACTATGCGCGTTGGGGTCCTCCCTCGGCATAGTGTTTTATATTCAGATGAACTATGCGCGTTGGTGTCCTCCCTCGGCATAGCGTTTTATATTCAGATGAACTATGCGCGTTGGGCTCCTCCCTCGGCATAATGTTTTATATTCAGATGAACTATGCGCGTTGGGATCCTCCCTCGACATAGTATTTTATACTCGGATAGGCTGTGCGTGTTGGGGTTTCTCCCTCGGCAAGGTAATTGCTAATGAAAGATTGGACTTCGGTTGCTATTGCTTGCTCCTTTTCTTTTGTATATATAATGCTTAACATATCTTCTCGGCTAGTTTTACTGTTGCTCATTTTTACTCTGTTGACCGTTTTGTTGCAGTCACCTTTTCTTTCATTCTCCTCTACTTAAAGGTTTGTGTAGTCTGCTTTTACTCTTGCTCTACTTGTGACTTGCTTCTGAGGTGTTCTTCTTTTGAATGCCTCAGGATCAGAGCTGTAGCTGGTTTAGCTGACAGACTTGGGCTTCTGGTGCTGCTGGTTCCTGTGGCTGTTTGTTTCCACCTCCGAGTTTGAGGTAGTTGCATTGTTTAGACTTGGCTGTTTTTCTTCTTTCTATGGGTTCGTGTCAGTTGTTGACGCCCATAGACTTTAGCTTTTCTGTGTTAGACTGCTTGCTGCTCTCACTACTGTTACTTTTTACCTGGTGGTTCTTGCTCTTCTGGGAAGGATTTATGCTAGGGTGCATTCCAGTTATTTTAAACCCTAAAATGTTACTATATGTACTCATGCATTTCATATTTGTAAAACTAAAGCACTATTTTTCCTTATAGCGTAAAGACTACCTTTTTATGTATACTATATTCACCTTAGAGTCGTGCATACCATGGGTCGTCCCCCGGGGACACCTATGCTCGTTTAGGGTGTCAACTTAATTGAACCAAAGTATTTTCCGCTGCGTATAAATATACTGTGATCTGTGGACTAGCCGATCTACCGTGCCGAGGGATACGACCTTTTCAACATAACTATTTTTCTACCATAATTAATCAACGTTTTCCTTAAAAACAAAGGTCTGGAGATTTTCCTGAGCGTGTGCAGTTATCCCCTGCACGACGTGGCATCACGACACGTGTTTTCTCCTGCTCTGATACGATTTTATCGTTGAGAAAATGCGCGTTGTGACAGAGATGCTCCCCCTGCTCTTCCTCCGGCAGCTCCACGAGGACTGGGACATATGCGTGGTTGAGGATGAGGACCACGAGGAAGCAACCTCGTACCTGCTCGAGATCAGGTGTATGCGCTGGACATGCAGCATGAGCGGAATCCTCAGGACGTGATTTCTAGTGTGTTGTGATCAAATTACTATACTATAAGCATTCCCTTTTAAATAGTCTAAGATATATTAAGAGTATAGCTTGAGTCTATATAATTGATACTTAGGCACCATGATAGTTGGTGGGAAACCAGCTTACACACTATTCGATACCGGTGCCACTCACTCGTTTGTGTCGACAGATTTTGTTAAAGACCTAGAAGGAGTGCAATGCTTCACCGATATCACTCAGAGCGTACGCCTCCCAAGTGGCTTTAAGATGATTGCATCTGCAATGTGTGATTTGGAGGTACTTCTTGGAGGAAAGTTCTTTGAAACCCCTGCAACAGTGGTTAGAATGCCAGAATTCAGCCTCATTCTGGGCATGGCATGGTTAGATTGACACCACGCCATGATTGATTATGCGAAGAAAAAAATTTCCTTGAAGCATGAGGACTCTGAGATCATCTTTCAAGGTATTAGACTTGCACCCCGTATGTTATTGTCGTCAATTCAGACCTTAAAACCCCACATGAAAGGGGGTGAAGTATATATGATATGCTTTGAACTAAAAGAAATGAGAAATGATATGACAGATTTGTGAGTGGTGTAGGATTTCCTTGATGTATTTCCTGAGAAGTTTCCAGGGTTACCCCCACATAGAGAGGTGGACTTCTAGATTAAATTAGTACCGGGTGTCAAGCCCATCTCTCAGACCCCTTATAGAATGGCCCTAAAGGAACTCGCCGAGTTTACAGTTCAGCTGCAAGAGTTAGTGGACTCTTGGTTTGTTCATCCCAGTTCATCACCTTGGGAAGCCCTTGTCCTGTTTGTCAAGAAAAACGATGGAACACTACGATTATGTATAGATTACCGAGAACAATCGTTTAACGGTGCGGAACACCTATCCTCTAGCACAAAATGATGAGTTATTCGATCAATTGGTAGGATCACATAGCTTTTCCAATCTGGATCTGCGCTCGGGGTATTACCAGTTGAGGATACAAGAGGAGGATATACAGAAAACAACATTTAGCTTGAGGTACGGTCTATATGAGTTCACTTTGATGCCTTTTTGGCTCACGAACGCCTCTTCAGCTTTTATGAGTTTGATGAACAAGGTGTTTTGGCCATATCTAGAAGTCTTCATCATCATCTTCATTGATGACATTTTAGTCTATTCGAATACAGAGAAGGAGCATGCAGAACAATTGGCCCTGGTTTTGAAAAAGTTGAAAGAACACTCGTTGTTTGTTAAGTTCGGCAAGTGCGAATTTTGGCTCTGAGAGGTTGTCTTCTTGGGCCATATGATCAGTGGTGGTAGGCTAGCTGTGGATCCGACCAAGGCCTGTGTCGTGAAGGAATGGTCACCTTTGAAGTCAGCGGCCGATGCACGGAGTTTCCTTGGACTTGCTGGGTATTATCACAAGTTCGTGAAAGGATTCTCAAAGTTAGCCATTCCTCTCACTGCTCTGACAAAGAAAGGTGTGGCATCCGACTGGACACTCTAGTGTGAAGCTGTATTCCTAGAGCTGAAAGATAGACTTACCACCACACCCCTCCTTGACCTTCCATCTGGGAAGGAAGGATTTCAAGTTTATACAGATGCGTCATATCAAGGGATGAGAGTAGTATTGATGCAACATGGGCTTGTGATTGCTTATGCTTCGAGGAACTAAAGAAGCATGAAGCTAATTACCCAGTTCATGATTTGGAATTGGGGGCAATGGTGTTCACCTTGAAAGTTTGGAGGCACTATCTATATGGCATCCACTATGAGATCTTCTCAGAACATAAGAATCTAAAGCACGTTCATACTCAAAAGGAGTTGAATCTGAGGCAGCGGTGGTGGTTGGAATTTTTGTGTGATTATGAGTTTATATTGAATTACCACCTCAAAATAGCAAACTCCGTAGCCAATGCTTTGAGAAGAAAGGTACTGGAATCGAGTCCTGAGTCTCGGTTTATGAGTATGTAATTTGCTCGAATGCTCGAGGAGATGGAGATCACGCTGGTGTATAAAGATCATTTTGAAGAGTATATTGGGTATCTATCTGCCATGAGTATAGTATGTGACATTTGAGATCAAATTCGGGCAGAGCATGAGAATAATGGTGCTCTGGCCCTTATAATTAAGTCAATTAAAGATGGAACTGTTGGGAATTGTGCCTTCCAATGTTCCTGCATTTGATGTGTGCTTAAGTTCATGCATGCAGGTTGTCCTTGATTGGACAGGTGAACAAAAAGAGTTAGCTGGAAATCAGATAATTTGACTAAGGCAAAAGCATCGAGACAGCTGAGAAGAAGGTCTCAGCATAATTGCTGAGACAGTTGAGTAGCTCAATGCAAAGTGTTGAGAGAAGTTTTGGTCTCAGCACAACCGCTGAGACATGAAATAATCTTTGCTGTGAAGAAGAAAGTGTTGGGACAGTTGAGAAGGAACCATTGAGGAAAAGCCAGCAGGATTCTTCTAATGAAGAGACAAGTCACCGGGCATTGAGTGATTCCACATCACTCAATGCTTAATGAGTTCTGGAATTTTTCTAAGCCCAGAAAGTGATGACCACTGCTGACGTCACAAGAAGTCAACAAGTCAAAGTATTTCATGCCGCTGTGGGAAGGCTACAGTAGCACCGGATGCTACTGTTTGTCTTCCTCTAGGGGAGGTGACGATCACCATCCATGGCTGGGCCCACACTCAAATAGTGTTGTTGATTCAAATCAACAGATATAAAAGGGAAAATTGAATCGAGAAAAAAGAGAGATTAGGTTTACGAAAAATAGAGGTGGCTGGACTTCATCTTCTTCAACGAGCTTGAAAGCTAAGTCCAGCAGTGCAAGCCAGCAGTCAGAGAAAGATAGCTGAAACTTTTCCAATTCAGCAAGTTTGTTCGATGCAAAACAAGTTGGATGATTCATCTAATGAGCAAGAAAAGATAGCTGTGTGAAGGGCCGTCAGCTTTCAACAACAGATAATTGTTTTTCAATACAGTGGAGAAGCAGTTAGATGTAGAAGATGACTAATTTCTTCTACAGCAAGATGACCGGACTGATACCTGCTTAGTCCAGCAAGGTAGACTCTGAGATTTATCTCTGAGTCAGTGTTTTAATTTATTTCAATTTTTGATTAATTTCCTGTAGGATTCAGGTTGTCTGAATTGGAGCTGTAGGGCCTTTTGTGCTTGAGTTGTAGGTGACTATTTAGTTACTGAGGTAGGTGCCCTGCTGGGGTACTGAGGTAGGATCCATGTGCGGATCTGAAGTAGGGCTGTCCTCACAGCCTGAGTAGTAGGGCCTGGTGCCTGAGGTAGGTGACTGTTGAGTTACTGAGATGTAGGTGACAAGTGTATCACTAAGTTGTAGATCTTGGAGGAGACTGAGGGTTGGGCCTTTTGGCTCGAGGTATGTGACAAGTGTGTCACTGAGCTGTAGGTGCCTAGAAGGGCACTAAGGTATGTACCTGAAAGGTTACTGAGCTGTAGGAGTGCTGCAATAATCTGAGAGTAGGGCCTTGTGCTTGAAGTTGTATGTTTGAAAAGCCTGAGCTGTAGGCCTTAGAGATAAGGCTGAGGTAGGTGGTTTGAGGACCACTTAGTTATTGGAGCACTGCAGGGCTCGGAGGTAGGAACCTTTGGAACGATTTAGTTTGGGTGATTGTAGATCTCTTGATGAAGGTGGCCAGATTTATCCCTATGAAGAAGGAGGCACATGTGGATGTTTTAGTGCGGCTCTTTGTGGAGCAATTTGTAAGATACCATGGCGTACTTAAGACGATAGTCTCTGATCGTGATGGTCTCTTTACCTCCAAATAGTGGAAGGTAGTACGAGCATATCTGGGATCTCGCCTTGCCTTCAACATAACTTTTCATCCTCAGACGGATGGTCAGTCCAAGAGGACCATCAAGACAATGAAAGACCTTTTGAGACTGTGTGTATTGGATAGAGGAGAACCGTGGGAAAGACTCTTACCACTGGTAGAATTTTCATACAACAATAGCCATCAAGCTAGCATCGGGATGGTTCCCCACGAAGCGCTTTATGGGAGAAGGTGTAGAACTCCATTGTCATGGGTGCAACGCCCCGTATTTTTTTTCGGTGACTGATTGCATATGCTTGATGGGCGTTACGTTGGCTTTGACCGTTGTTCGAGTATGGTTTTCCCGCGGGCTTGCGAGTGGCTATTTTGGTAGCCGAGTTGCACGATTCCCCAACAAGTCGAAGTCCAATTTGGGGACTCGGTGAGGCCTCTTAGGGAATGCTTGCACTTTTTCGAGCCCGTGTAAGGTTGCTCAAAACGGGTTGATTGTATGGAAGATGTGTACAGAAAACAAAAAGGGGTAAAAAGTCCTTAAGGCAAAAATGGTCTAGGACGAGAAAGAAACACTTTTCAAAACAGTGAAAAATGGTCATTTTTTTTAGTGACACGGCCTGGGACACGGGCGTGTCCCAGGGCGTGTCCAGCTCGGGATGCGGTTTGGCTTTGTGGTCATCGAACTTCGTTCGATGAAGTTGTGGGAGGAACACGCCCCCCGACACGGGCGTGTCGGGGCGTGACCCAGGGCGTGACCTGGGGCGTGACCTCCTTGACTCGACATATTTTCTTGCGTCGAGTTAAGCTCGACGAATGGGGTACACGCCCCGTGACACGGGCGTATCACGGGCCGTGTCCCGCTATGTCGAGTGTCGAGTGTCGGGTGTCGAGAGAGGGGACATGGCCTGTGACACGGGTGTGTCACAGGGCGTGTCAAGCTTTGTCGAAGTGTTGACACTTTTGGTCGACGAGATGTCGAGACACAGGTTACACGCCCTAGGTTACGGGCGTGACCGACCCGACACGGGCGTGTACCAGGCCGTGTACCTTGTGGATAAGCTGGAAATTGTTAGCGTCTGCGCCGCTTAAGGTACACGCCCTGTGACACGGGCGTGTCACAGGGCGTGACAGGTCCGAAAATCAACTTTTTTTCAGTTTTTTGTGCCGTTCATTTCTCTGATTCTAGATCTAATGGTCCAGCTCTGTTCTGGAGGGAATAAGGCCGAGAAAGAAATTCTTTTTCCTCACTTATCCCTTTCTCCATCTTCTTCTTCATTCTCAAAGAGAAAGCAAGGGAGAGAAGCTCAAGCAAGGCAAGGAAAGAGCGGAGCAGCCGTCGCGGTGTCATCTCGGTTCAGGCAAGCAGTGTTCTTCACCCTTGCCAATCTTGTTTTCTTGTTCTTTAATTGTGCAAGTTTAGCTAGTTTTTCTCTTTCAATTTTACTAGCTTGTTCAATTTTATTAGTCTTGTTACTCTTGTTTTGATTTAGTACTCACAAACATGAATTCTGTTGTTCCTTCACGTCTTACATGCTTACCGCCTAATTATCGACTTTTCCCTATGCTCAATTAATTCTTATGCTCATTTGATTCATGTAGCCATTCTTGTTCATGTGATACTTTCTTGTTCATGTCATAATCATGTTAGAATACGCTTGTTGGTTGGAGTAAGTAGAAATCCAAACGCTAATAAGTTTGACATAACATGGGTAATGTGTGGTCATGAGTGAGGACGATGAAATAAAGCATGTTTAGCTTGGGTTATGGTGAGTTTTGCGAGGCGAATTGTGAACCATGACAGGCGCGTTTGTGTGAGGATTCTATAAGGGGTGGTGTAGTTTCAGCCTTGGTGGCCACCGGGTTTGTGTTATGGTATAGAGTACCATTTTGGCCCCGATTTGGGCTGGCTTTTATTGGTGCGTTCCACTTGAGGGCCGCCACCAAAAGAACCTTGCGGAATTAAACTTAATCGCTGCTTATGTTTCACTAGTATAGTGGTTCTTGTTCGAAAAAAATGATGGAATGGGCATGTATATTGTTTTTTTGCTCCTGCGGGTTGAGCAGGACTTGATGAGAATTGCTACGGGGTCGGTAAGCCCTTCGTAATATTTTATGAACTTCATACTCTATTATGTAGCTTTGATGATTGCTGAGGTGTTATTTTTTTGAATGCCTCAGGTGCAGGTTGTAGCCGGTTGAGCGGCTAGTGCTTGGGTGCCTCAGGTGCAGGTTGTAGCCGGTTGAGCTGCTAGTGCTTGGGTAGAGTTTCTTTGGAGCTAGCCGAGCTTACTTAGCAAGGTAGTTCTTTACTTTGTTGTGCAAACATACATGTGCCCCAATGGGTTCGTGTCAGCTTGTTGGCGCCCATTGGTGGCTTTCTTTACTTGTGATATATGAATGCTAGACTGCTAATGTGACTCATTTGGATGAGATGATATCTCTTTGCTCTTGGGAAGGATTTATGCTAGGTTGCATTAGATATTTTCAAGATAAAACAAACCTATTATCCTATATCATGCATACATGTTTTGATAAACTAAGACGTATTTTCCAAACAACGTACAAAGAATGATTTATTATATGATGATAAATCTAGGATGCATATAGGAGGTCATCATAAGTAAACTAAAGTATTTTCCGCCGCGTACAAATACACGTTTTGATCCATAAGGCCGAGGGATACGGCCATCAAACTAAACAGTGTTCTTGCATACAATTGATGGTTTTCAACTACTAAAGGAAGCGTCGAGCGTTTGCCTGAGCGTGTGCAGTTATCCCCTGCATGACGTGGCATCATAACACGTAGTTCCTCTTACTCTGATACGATATTGTTGAATTCTGTGAAGTGAAAGTGGGTGAATGGATGGCTTGGGAAACCTATCCGCGCGGACTACGCGGACTGGGTTGGCGGACTGCTAGGTCGGCAGGGATGTTGCAGGCGGTTTGCTCTGTGGCGGCCTGGGCGGTCTGTTCGCGGGGACTATGCGGACAGCAGCGGCGGTCTGACAGGCCAGTGTATGCTCAGCAGGCGGTTGACTCCCAGGAAGTAACCGGGCGGATAGAAATTCTATCCGCGGAGTCCGGAATGAAGCGGACTGAAGAACTGGAGCTCGGCAGACCGGTTTGGCAGTTGCCTTGGTCTTGCTCTAGTGAAGCGGCAGCGGGAAGCCGCGGATACCGCCGGTCAGCGCGGACAGAAACTGGAGGTCGCCCGGTATGGCGGGCTAGATCCAGTGTCCGCCAGTAAGTGCGGACTGGCCCTTGTGGCCAGTGGACTGGACTTGGTGTGATCTGAACCAAGTCCAGGATGGCTCAGTCCGTGGAGATCGCGCAGTGGAGCGCGGGCTGGTTTCTCAGTCCGCCAAACGTAGTATAAGTACAGTTGCCTTGTTTGCTAGCTTGGGGAAATGCGGACTGGAGAATTACTTGTGCAGGAGCGTGCGGACTGCAGCCGGAGTCCGCTGAGTCCGGTTTAGCCTTGTGACGAGGTTATGGACTCAGGAGTTGCGGACTGGAGTCTGCTGTTAGCGGACTGGATTGGCGTGTTCGCTAAGTCCAGAGGTGCCTTGGCAATGAGGCAATGGACTTGGGATATGCGGGCAGAAGCCGGGTGTCCGCTGAGTCCGACAGGTGCCTTGATGGCGAGTCTGTGGGCTCGGGTTTTGCGGGCTGATGCCTTGTCCGCAGAATGGCTAACACGGCTTTTGTGGAGTCCGGCTGTGGTGGTCCTGGCTTGGTCTCTGGCGGCAAGGCGGGCTGGATATTGGAGTCCGGCCTTGGAGAAGCTGGGGCGGACTGGCTATCTGCACAGGAGCGGAGAACTGGAATGTGTGTCCGCGGGCTGGCGGACACACTTGTTCTAGCTGCGGGTTGTGGCGGTGATCCTATCGGCTAGGGCGGTGACCATACTCATCGTCGTGCCTATAAATAGGACCCATGTCACATCAGGAAAAGAGGAAGAACCTAGACCGAAGTAAGTGAACAGTAATTGAGCTCGCGTAAGTTGCTGCGGTCTGGACTTTGGTGTCCGCGCGGATTGAGAGTTGACCCGGTTGTGCTGTGCAGGTTGTGCGGATAGTGCTGGAAAGCCAGGACTTGGCTCTGATTGCGGTCAGGGACAGTGCGGATTCTGCGGTTAAGCAAAAGGCGGTAAACAGCAGGTCGCGGATAGCGACCAGGCGGTCTTCTCTTTGGCGACTTGGTTCGGGGTTCAGGAAGTCGCCTGCTTCAGGCGGACTGTTCCTTTCGGTGATGCAGCTTGTGCGGTCTGGCGGCGTGCAGATCGGCGGTGAAGAGCTAAGCATTGGAATAAAGGGTGAGTCCGCACGGCTTGGGTTGCGGTCTGGCGACTTGGCGGACTGAGCGGACTCCACAGTAGTTGGTCGGCGGCTTGTTGATTGAGTCCGCGCGGCTTGTTTTTTGTTCTTGTCTTTGTAACTGTCTCTGCTCTCCCGGTGTTGGGTTTTGGTGAAGCATGTCTCGCCATGTATGTCTCGCCTAGTAAAGAAGTTTGCTCTTGATCAATAAAGAAGCTTGTGCTGCATGTGTTGCTGGTTGTTACTGCTTTGTTGAGATAACCCCTGCTAACTCCACGATCCGGGAAAACTTTCAACATTATAAGTGGGCGTATTCTCCTTCGGTTTATTGAGTTTTCAACAGGGTATCCAAGGGGGCGTCTGCGGTTTGTTGAATTTTAACATGGTATCAGAGCCAGGTTGTTGGAGTGGTCAAGCAGTGCTCAATGGAAGTAGTTGCTCGTCTGTAGAGGAAACCAGTGGTAGAACCATGGCAGTGGAGAATGCAAGTTGTCTTGGTATTTATCTTCTTACAGAGACGAACTGTGAACGGTGGATGTCCTGTATGAAGAGCTTTCTTCTTGGCGAGGACCTTTGGGAGGTTGTATGCGGAGCAGGAAAACAAGAGGATACTGCTGGCAATGCTGAGGCGATGAGAGCTTGGAAGGAGGCAAATGCGAAAGCAGAGTCTATTCTCAAGCAGGTGATCTCATCGGAGCTCTTGGACCACATCAGTGGATGTCGGTCAGCTGCGGAGGTCTGGACTTCCCTTGATGGGTTGTTCAGGAAGGAGGTGAAGGTTGCTGCTGAAGATGGTCCCTCTACTTCGTATCAGGAAGAAAGGAGTGTTTCTCCTAGGCGTGATAGGAAGAGGAAGGAAGGACCAAGGTGCTATAAATTCAAGCAGCAAGGTCATCTTCGGAAGGAGTGCAAGTTTGTCTTGCTCTCGGCGAACGTTGCTCAGGTAGGGAGGAAGGAGAAGAACGTAGTTGGGATTTCAACTAGTTCTGGACCTGATCGGATGAATGCCAGTGATAGTGCTGCTATCTGGCATGAAAGACTGGGGCATGTAGGGATGGACAAGCTGAAAGCAATGGCGGAAAGAAGACTCGTAAGAGGCTTGCATAGATTGTCATCCTATGGCGATGGTCGGGGGTGTGCGGGATGTCAGGAAAGTGGAGCCTATCGCTTCATGGTTGACAAAGCACAATCCAGATGTAATGCACCATTGGCGGTTGTCCATTGTGCTCTGGTGGGACCGACCGTCACGGCCAGTCTTGGAGGCAGCAGGTTCATGCTGATATTGGTTGATGACTATTCTGGGTATACTTGGGTATACTTTATGAAGAAGATGTAACACCCCCTATCCGTCGCATAGCATATAACAGTAGGTCCGGCCGGGGCCCGACGCCATATACCACAGACAGACCAGGTGGTTACGTATGGAAACCATCCAACCAATCTCAACGTCCTACACAGAGCATTCTAGCGGAAGCAGTTTGTATAAGTTGTAAACAAGAACCCAGCATAAGAGCACGAATGTCCACTAACATGATAATAGGAATGTTATTACAAAAATACCCAAATATTCGGCCTTAAGGCCTTACAGAATGTTTCTCTTGACTAATACATGATTTACAAACCTCGGCACGCAGGCCGGTCATACATGAGTAAAACAGAAAACATTTCCACTTGGGCCTTCGAGGGCCAGCTTCGCAAAAAGGGCTTTAGCCCGCTATTGACCGCTTGGTCCAGCTGCACCTGCAAGCAACAAACCACCGCACGGTGGCAAACAAGGCAACGGTCAGCAATGCTGACCAAATTATAACGATCCCGCCCCCAACTCGGGGCGGCGATGCTCCTTCCCTGCATTTCATTAGCACAAGCGAGCAATGCATACAACCATAGCCATTTCAACACAGACGTTGGCTCGTACGGCCACACGTCCCGTGCACTCAGGGCACATTCTCGGTGAACCGGTCGATGTTACGTTAATTAAAGCCATTAACATTCCAGACTCACCACCGCCACTTAGACGGCCATTCCTATGAGCAATTCGTCTTCATGGTATTGGTCACGTCAATTTAAGCCATTGACCACCGAAGACCCCCATCTATGCCAACGACGAGTGCCATGTAACTTTAGGTCTCTCTAACCCGAACGACATAAAGCGGGTACGGCTCCATCTAACCCGTGCTCACATCGCAACGGCAATTTAAGCCATTTGCGCGGGTCAAACTTTCACCGAGTCCCATTCTACCGCAATACACATAACCCCGTTATGTTCAAGTTGGCTCTCAGGCCACCAAGTTGGCAAGACCTCGTGTCCGCCCAATTTTCCGGGGGCACCTTTGGGTTAGTCCCCAAGGCTCCCTGCTGCAATCTACCGCGTAGAAAACCCGAAAACACCCAATAGCACGGAGTCTTCTCCGGCCTTATGCAATGCAACATCACCGATCCGGTCTAACATGTCCGGGTAGGCTTCAACCAAAATGCCTATGTCCGTTCTCGCATACGGACTCTAAACAACGGGGACTTTACATATCTACCCGAAGGAACGCCTCCAACTCTTCGCAAACTCGCGAGAGAGGGCTTCCTATGCTAAGAAAGAGAGCTATCATGCTCACAAGTGAGGATCGTTACCCTTGCGTTCCTCTTTGGCGCCATCGAAATATAATCGGATAGAAATCACCGCACTTGCGTTGCCTCCGTGGATCCGGAGTCGGCTTGCGATTCGGAGCTCCGAAGCTCCTCCAATGGCGGATCTAGCTCCTCTTCCTCTTGCCTTAGCTCTTCTTTCTCCAAGGGTTTGGAGAGATAAAAAGGTAAGAAAAATGGATTTTTCTAAGTCAACTCCCGGGTATATCCTCTCAGGAACCAACCCCAGCCGTCGGATCTCAACCTAGGAAAACGAGCGGCTTTGATTCGGGGCTGAAATGCCCAATCTGGACAGAACACGGCCTGGCACACGCCCGTGTCCAGGGCCGTGTGCCGCATTCGCCGTCAAAATCGAATCTCCTGGACACGCACACGGGTATCGAACACGCCCGTGTTCGAGCTGACACGCCCGTGTTCCAGCTGACACAGCCGTGTAGCCGGCCGTGTACCCCATGATTTTCCCACCATTTCCAACCCGAGCACTGCACGGGTTCTAGGACACGCCCGTGTCCATGCCCGTGTCATATTGACACGCCTGGGCCCCCAGGCCGTGTACACGGGACATTTCGTCGAGTGGAGATCGACGACTCGATGACACGGCCTTGGACACGCCCGTGTCCTAGGCCATGTGCCTTGTCTCGACGATCGTCGAGTGAATCTCGACGACTCCCCGGGACGACCGTCGACACGGGTCGACACGCCCTGCGACACGCCCGTGTCGCAGGCCGTGTGCCCATTCTCGACGAATCGTCGAGTATATCTCGACGATTTCACGGCTAAGTGTCGACACGGGTCGACACGCCCTGCGACACGCCCGTGTCGCAGGCCGTGTGCACAATTCTCGACAAATCGTCGAATATAACTCGACGACTTCGCGGCTAAGTGTCGACACACGCTTGACATGCCCTGGGACACGCCCGTGTCCCAGGCCGTGTTCCTTCTTCCAGAACCCAAACTGGCCCAAAACGTCCCCCTTTGCTCCTTTGAGTTTCGGGGCGTTACAACTCTCCCCCTCTTAAAAGAATTTCGCCCACGAAATTACATAAAGGAAAGATATACAAAAACAACATTTGTACCTGAGCGGAACAACTCCGGATACTCGTCAAGCATAGTCTGCTCTCGCTCCCAAGAGAGCTCCTCACGACCGCAATTGTCCACCGGACTTTGACCATCCTGGTCTCTTTATTGCGTAGCCGCTTGACCTCCGAGTCCTCAATCCGCACAGGCTTGACCTTTGTCGTTATCCCACTATCCACCGGCACTTGATCGACCGCGATCACTTGCGTAGGCTCTTGCACCGCCTTCCGAAGCACCGAAATGTGGAACACATCGTGTAAACCACTTAGCTCCACCGAAAGCTTCAACCTATAGGCCGCTTCTCCAACTCGCTCCAGAACCTCAAACGGTCCAAGGTACCTCGGGCTTAGCTTTTTCAACCGTCGCACCCGCGAGACACCCTTGAACGGCTTGATCTTTAGGTACACATAATCACCCACAGCGAACTCCACGTTCCTGTGCTTGGCATTATAGTACTTTGCTTGCCGGTCCTGAGCGATGAGCAACCTCTCCCGAATGGTTCTCACCAAAGAAGTAGCATCATCCACTTCCGATCGCTTATACAACTTCGACTCGCCCGTTTCTAACCAAGACAACGGCGTGCGACATCTTCTACCATATAGGGCCTCGAAAGGCGCCATCTGAATACTTGCTTGGTAGCTGTTGTTGTATGCGAACTCCACCAAATAAAGGTGGTCCTCCCATTGCTTTCCAAAGTCCAAGACACACATGCAAAGCATGTCTTCCATGGTTCTATTGACCCTCTCGGTCTGCCCATCCGTTTGCGGATGGAAGGCTGTGCTAAACTTCAGCTTTGTTCCCAACATTTGCTGCACCAGCCTCCAATCATTGGACGTGAACCGCCCATCTCGGTCACTCACGATGCTGCGGGGCACACCATGAAGCCGTACTATGTTATCCACATAAAGCTTTGCCAGCTTCTCCACCGGATCATCCTTCCTATGCGGAATAAAATGCGACACCTTTGTTAATCGATCGACCACCACCCAAATGGCGTCGTTCCCTTTTTGCGACCTTGGCAAACCATGCACAAAGTCCATAGAGATGTCGTCGAATTTCCACTCCGGAATAGGCAAGGAACTTAAGAAATCCTCCCGGCTTTTGGCACTCCGCCTTTACTAAGGCGCAGGTTTGGCACTTCGCTACGTATAGCGCCACATCCTTTTTCAAACCCGGCCACCAAAACAGTTTCTTTATATCGCGGTACATCTTCGTGCTCCCCGGGTGAATCGAGTACTTGGTATGGTGTGCCTCGTACAACAACTCCACCCGTAAATTGCCCACACTTGGGACGCACAGACGACCGTCTTTCCACAGCAATCCGTCCTCCACGACGAATTGGGAATTTGACCCATCCAGAGCCTCTATCATGAACTGCTTCATATGAGCATCCATATCCAAAGCCTGCTGAATCCGATCAGCCAGGTCATATTGGACTTCAGTCCAATTCAGCACCTCTCCAGCACTAGATTGTCTATCCACACAAACAATCTCCAACGCCTCCAGCTCCTGCACCAACCGCTCATCATGCACTGATAGCCAATTCGCTTGAGCTGGGGCTCGGCGACTCAACGCGTCCGCAACCGCATTCCCTTTGCCAGGCACGTAGTGGATCTTGAATGTATAGTCCCCCAGGAACTCCATCCACCTACGTTGCCGCATATTCAGATCTTTCTGATCTATAAGATACTTCAGGCTCTTGTGATCGGTGTAGATATCAATCTTCACACAGTACAAGTAGTGTCTCCACAGCTTTAAGGCAAAAATCACGGATGCTAACTCCAAGTCATGGACCGGATAATTCCTCTCGTGCACTTTTAGCTGTCTCGAGCCATAAGCTATCACGCTGCCGTGCTGCAATAGCACGCAACCCAAACCGCTGCCTGAAGCGTTGCTATATATCTCATAGCCTTCGGTCCCCACCGGCGAACTCAGCACAGGCGCCGTGGTCAACCGACACTTCAATTCCTCAAAAGCTCGCGCGCACTCCGGCGTCCAAACGAACTTATGCTCCTTCCTCGTCAAAGTAGTGAGAGGTAACGCTATCCGCGAGAAGTTCTCTACGAAGCGCCTATAATAGCCGGCAAGCCCCAAAAAGCTCCGGACTTCTGCTACCGTAGCAAGCTCAGGCCACTCCCGTATCGCAACAATCTTCGCCGGATCCACAGCAATACCCTCTCCACTCACTATATGCCCGAGGAACGCCACTGAGGATAGCCAAAACTCGCACTTCGAGAACTTGGCATACAACTGGTTTCTCCTTAGCGTCTCCAACACCAAATGAAGATGCTTGAAGTGATCTTCCTCACTTTGCGAGTACACCAAAATATCGTCGATGAAGACGATCACGAAATGGTCCAAGTACTCCCTGAACGTCCTGTTCATCAAATCCATGAATACTGACGGCGCATTAGTCAGCCCAAACGGCATGACCGTAAACTCATAATGCCCGTATCTCGTACTAAATGCTGTCTTCGGGATATCACTCTCCCTTATCCGCAGCTGATAGTACCCAGACTTGAGATCTAACTTCGAGTACACCGTCGACCCGACTAACTGATCGAAGAGATCATCAATCCGGGGGATCGGGTACTTGTTCTTCTCAGTCAGCTTGTTTAGCTCCCGATAATCAATACACAATCTCAAGCTTCCGTCCTTCTTCTTAACAAAGAGGACCGGTGCGCTCCAAGGCGAAGAACTCGGGCGCACATAACCTTGCTCCAACAACTCTTGCAATTGAACTTTCAGCTCCGCCATTTCCTTAGGCGCTAGCCGATACGGAGATCGTGACACAGGCTTTGCACCTGGCACTAGCTCGATCGTGAAATCTATCTCCCGTTGAGGCGGGGCTCCAGGAAGATCTGCGGGGAACACATCAGGGTATTCCGATACCACTGAAATACAATCCAAAGCGGGCTTCGGCTTTGGCAACCTCCACAAGTGTAAAGAACAGTTCTGCTCCGGCACGAACCGCCTTCACCACCTGAAGAGCAGACATCAACGTCTTGCTCGACCCCTTTAAGCCCGTAAAAGTCGTCTCACGACTTGCTCCCAGCTTGACTTCCTTGCTACCGCAATCTATATGGGCCTGCTGCTCCGAGAGCCAGTCCATGCCAAATATGACGTCGAACTCCACTAACGGAAGTAAAGACGCCCGCAGGTCGAACTCCTGCTCCCCAATACGAATCTTAACATCGCAGATCCTAACCGCTCGCATCGAACACCCATTGGGCAACAACACATCCAACTTATCCTTCGCCATCGAAGAAGGGACTCCGATGCGTGATATAAATCCTTCGGACAAGAAGGAGTGTGAAGCTCCCGTATCGAAGAGTGCTCGTGCCGGATTTTCACAAATCAAAACAAATCCTAAACAAGCAGTGGTAAGGTAACATATACATAACAAGTATTTAAAGAAATTGACTTGCTATAAATTAAACCGTACCTGTCACCACATCAGCTTGTTTAATGGCCTCCTGTTGGCCAAGATTGTAGACCCTTGGTTGGGCCGGAGCATAGTGGGATGCGGTCGACTCCACCGCCTTACCCTTCTCTTCATAAGTAGCTCCTGGCCTCCTCTCGGACTTAGGACGTCCGCTCCAACAATCACGGGCAAAGTGCCCCGTCTTGCCACAAGTAAAACACGCACCCGGGGTCCGACCCGTAGTCGCCCCAGAAGCGCCAGAAGGAGCTGGACCCGAAGTCCTATGCTTCTTGAAAGCCCTCCGATAGCCGGACTTTGAAGTAGTCGGCACTCTGAACTCAGATTTCTTTTCACCCAAGCTTTTCTTCGCTTGTACACTCTTCATGTCCTTCTCCAAGGACCGGGCAGTATTGACCAAGGTTAAGAAACCCTGCGTCATTGGCCCCGACAGTAATAATCTCAGCTCATCCCTCAGGCCTTCATAAAAACGATTAGTCTTGCGCTCCTCATCCATAATGGTAGAGCTCGCATAACGAATCAACCGCGTAAACTCATGGAGATATTCATCCACGCTCCTCTCACCCTGTACTAACTTCAGGAACTCATTCTCCATTGAGATCCTCTGAGTAGAAGGGAGGTATCTTGCCAAGAACAATTCCGAGAACTCTTCCATCGGAATGTCTATCAGTTGTCTACCTCTCAGGTGATGCAGCTCCAAACCTTCCCACCACATCCTCGCTTCACCGTCCAGCAGGAACGTAGCGATGGTGGTCATCTGCCACTCCTCCGTCTCCGTCGCTGTCATGACTCTCTTCACCCTAGAGAGTCAGTCTTCAGCCTGAGATGGGGTTCCCAACCCCGAGAATAACGGAGGGTTAAAGCTCATTACATGCTTCAACTGCCTCTCAGTTGCCCTCCTTGGCACTATTGGTTCCGCAACCCTTTGCTCCACCCTCCTCGGCTCTGCCTCTTGCAGAGGTACTTGCTCCATCACAGGAGCGGGCTGCTGCGCTTGCCTCCCAGGCTGCGCATTGATCACGGCCAACACCGCTTCAGCCACCAATCTTATATTTTCAGCCGACAGAGGTGTTGCGGGAGCAACATCCGGTGCACTACTTGCCTCAGAAACTCCGCGTTCTGACGGCCCAACACCACTTCGGGTCACCTATAGTGGTACAAAACACCGTTAAGCGACCAAATAAATTGCAAACAACAATTATAGGAACACACAGGTTCCTCAAACACGAGTATTTTCATTCCTAAGTGGACATTCATGGGTTCTTTTTACTGTTATAACGATGACGCACACAATGTGCTCACCACCCCTCAAAAAGAATTCGCGCAGCGGAAGCGTGGTGGGCCCATAACCCAAAGGCCGGAGGATCGAAACCTCCCTCTGATACCAAATTGTAACACCCC
This sequence comes from Platanthera guangdongensis, assembly GCA_039583875.1. Classification (NCBI taxonomy): domain Eukaryota; kingdom Viridiplantae; phylum Streptophyta; class Magnoliopsida; order Asparagales; family Orchidaceae; genus Platanthera; species Platanthera guangdongensis. Next base: position 139,055,105 of record CM077166.1, on the reverse strand, counting down.
CTATCCGTCGCATAGCATATAGCAGTAGGTCCGGCCGGGGCCCGACGCCATATACCACATACAGACCAGGTGGTTACGTATGGAAACCATCCAACCAATCTCAACATCCTACACAGAGCATTCTTGCGGAAGCAGTTTGTATAAGTTGTAAACAAGAACCCAGCATAAGAGCACGAATGTCCACTAACATGATAATAGGAATGTTATTACAAAAATACCCAAATATTCGGCCTTAAGGCCTTACAGAATGTTTCTCTTGACTAATACATGATTTACAAACCTCGGCACGCAGGCCGGTCATACATGAGTAAAACAGAAAACATTTCCACTTGGGCCTTCGAGGGCCAGCTTCTCAAAAAGGGCTTTAGCCCGCTATTGACCGCTTGGTCCAGCTGCACCTACAAGCAACAAACCACCGCACGGTGGCAAACAAGGCAACGGTCAGCAATGCTGACCAAATTATAACGATCCCGCCCCCAACTCGGGGCGGCGATGCTCCTTCCCTGCATTTCATTAGCACAAGCGAGCAATGCATACAACCATAGCCATTTCAACACAGACGTTGGCTCGTACGGCCACACGTCCCGTGCACTCAGGGCACATTCTCGGTGAACCGGTCGATTTTACGTCAATTAAAGCCATTAACATTCCGGACTCACCACCGCCACTTAGACGGCCATTCCTATGAGCAATTCGTCTTCATGGTATTGGTCACGTCAATTTAAGCCATTGACCACCAAAGACCCCCATCTATGCCAACGGCGAGTGCCATGTAACTTTAGGTCTCTCTAACCCGAACGACATAAAGCGGGTACGGCTCCATCTAACCCGTGCTCACATCGCAACGACAATTTAAGCCATTTGCGCGGGTCAAACTTTCACCGAGTCCCATTCTACCGCAATACACATAACCCCGTTATGTTCAAGTTGGCTCTCAGGCCACCAAGTTGGCAAGACCTCGTGTCCGCCCAGTTTTCCGGGTGCACCTTTGGGTTAGTCGCCAAGGCTCCCTGCTGCAATCTACCGCGTAGAAAACCCGAAAACACCCAATAGCACGGAGTCTTCTCCGGCCTTATGCAATGCAACATCACCGATCCGGACTAACATGTCCGGGTAGGCTTCAACCAAAATGCCTATGTCCGTTCTCGCATACGGACTCTAGACAACGGGGACTTTACATATCTACCCGAAGGAACGCCTCCAACTCTTCGCAAACTCGCGAGAGAGGGCTTCCTATGCTAAGAAAGAGATCTATCATGCTCACAAGTGAGGATCGTTACCCTTGCGTTCCTCTTTGGCGCCATCGATGTAACGTCCCGAATCGCTCTAGGCCCCTAGTGTGTGTGTTTTGATTCAGGAGGGTTGACTCAAGTCCTGAGAAGTGCAGGGAATTGGGCTGCACTTGTGGAGAAGTGGAGAAATCAGTGCAGAGTGACACGGGAGATGACACGGGTAGTGACACGGCCGTGTCCCTACCCGTGTGCGTCGAGTTGAGCTCGACGAGCCGTGTCGAGATCGTCGAGAATCGTCGAGCGGGGAACACGGGTAGTGACACAGGCGTGTCCCTACCCGTGTGCATCGAGTTGAGCTCGACGAGCCGTGTCGAGATCGTCGAGATGCGTCGAGCGGGGAACACGGGTAGTGACACGGGCGTGTCCCTACCCGTGTGCGTCGAGTTGAGCTCGACGAGAAGTGTCGAGATGCAACCCGAGAAGTACACGGCCAATGACACGGCCAGGCACACGGCCGTGTCATGTGAACACGGGTCGGGACACGGGCGTGTCCCTACCCGTGTCAAACATTGAACCGACATGGAAACCGCCACGGCCGTTTCGCGGAAGCTGGACACGGGTACGGACACGGCCGTGTCCCTACCCGTGTCATATTTTGCTTATAAGGGGCAGAGGAAACCCTAGCCGTTTTCACTCTCATTTCACCCCCTTTCTCCTGTGAGAACTCCAGGTGAGAGGAAAACCGCTGGAGCAAGTTCTACCGGAGGAGATTCGCCATCGCCGTGAAAGAGAAGATGTCGCCAAGGAGAACTACGAGATCCATGGCTAGAAATGGTGGTACCGCTGGAGCCAATGTGAGTTTCCTACCCTCTCCCTTGGTGCTAGATCTTAGATATTTAGGAGAGACATCGGTTCAAGAGAGCTTGATGGAGAGGAGAAGATTTCTAGGTTTGTCCATGCTAGGATTTGAATCCTAGATTTTAGATCTCTTCAACCCTTCCCCTTTTCTTCAATATGACGATGGGTGGATGGTCTCGTGAGGAGTTTATGGCCTTTGAGGTTGAATAAGGGAGGAGAATATTTCTGGAAAATTTAGGAACGATCGCCTTGAGGAGGAAGATGAACCGATGTCGTTCATTTTCCCTTAAGATGCGCGCAGAATCTGTATTCTGCGCGCAGCGATCTTATAGGCCCTTTTATGTAGGATATGCGCAGATCTGTGCTTTCGGCTAAACACGAACGTTGTAGCTCTTGGAAATACCTTTCCAACGAGTGGCTGCACGACTTCAGGTGATGTCTGTGGCCCCGGGAAAACCTAATCGAGTTTGCTGTCCGGCAATTCCTGTACACAGAAATTGTGTTCTGTGCGCAGCGAACTTTGAAGCCGATTTCGAGTAAGGTATTGTCAGATCTGGGTTGTGACCTGAATATGAAAGTTGTAGATCATGAAAATATCTTTCAAACGAGTGGTTACACGCCTCCACCGGATTCCTGTAACTTCTGGAAACTCCGGTTGAATTTGCTATCCAGACTATTCCTGCACTTAAAAATCTGGGTTTTATAACATTTGGATTTGGATTCGGAGAAACTAATATCACAGGTAACCCTGAGGCTGGGATAAACTTTTATGAATAATTAATTCAGTTGCATAAATGATGAAGATTATTAATCGGACTCAATGTGATCGAATTGTAAGATAGTATACTTGAATGATTTGACTTGTTAAAAGTTAGTAGATTTGTATACATGTGTATCTTGATATATTGTGTTGAAATCACCTGATATGACATATAGAAAGATAACTCATGGCCATGTGAATGTTGAATAGTGGATTGAATTTGATAGTCCAATACTTAGAGTGTCGTCTTCCTAGGGGTAGTATTGTGTAAGTTTGTAAGTGCGGTGTTGACCGCCACTTGTTATGGTTGTGTTGAGATGAGGTATGGATGGATGGTTGGGCTGTGCCCTCGTGTTTGCTGCCGAGGCCCCTTCCATATTATGTTGACGTGGTATTTGCATGTGGTGTGAGTCGACACGCGGTGTCGTAATCCCGGGTTAAGGATAGTGTGGCAGGTCTACGGGCTCGCCAGTCGTCACACCGACGGGATTTGGCAGTTAGACTTGGTCGGTTTGGGCTGTGTCCTCGGTGTTCACGTCCCGAGGCCCCTCCGACCATGTGAACGGTTGGGCTGTGTTCTCGTGCTTTCTTCCGAGGCCCCTTCCGGGTCACGCAAGGCCAGTTCGGGCTGTGTTCTTGGTGCACATCTACCCAAGACCCCGCTGGGCCATAGTACGCATGGGCTCCGCTGTTGTGTTCTTAGCATTGAGGCGTACGGAGGCCTAGGTGAAGTAGTGTGATACCCGCCTAGTAGTAGAAGTGCCCGTTATACTGTCACCGCCTGGCCACGGCGGTTGATGCCTGAGAGGTTAGCTACCTGCTCGAAAAGTGGGAACTATAGTCTGTGTCGACATAGCAATTGCATGGGTGTGCATGGGTGAGTCATTGCATAGCATTCATAGCATTTCATATCATTGCACCACAAGATCCTCATCGTATAAGTTTGTATGGGCACTCTTATACGATGAGTTACTTTTATGTAACCCGATCCTTAACTTATAAGTTTGTATGGGTATTCTTATAAGTTAAGTTACTTTCCTGCTGTTACTTATACTTGCTAGTTTAGTGTAGCTCTTACTTAAATGCTGATTATGATGTTGTTACTCTTACATTACCTTGCCACCTGCTTGTACTTCCTTTACTTGCATACTTATTATATACTATACTCTTGTTCCTTTTCTCCGCCCGGTGCCGAGGAGTCGCCGGGGGAGCGGATGTGAAACCACTTAGTCGTTTCGACTAACGGTTGCTACGTCTTCCTTTTTAGGAAGTCACGCCGTAGGTAGAGCAGCCGCAGACTACGCAGCAGGACAGCTAGGCCAGGACGACAGGGCCTGATGTGACGGTGCCGTCGATACCGCCTGTTACAGATGTTAGTGTTTTGATTACTCTGATGTAGCCCGTTTGGGCAATGTTTAGCTGTACTCTGATATATTGTAGAAGCATGTTTTAGCTTCTCTTTATTGATGTCTTTGGACTTTATAACTTAGTGTGGATTTGACTTCTGTTTATTAATTTGGTTGGGTTGGCATGATATATTGATATTGTTGTAGCCGGCGGAATAGGCGTCTTGTGGTACATGTTAGCCCGTGTGCTAATGCTACCGCAAGGCGGCTGTTCCGGGCATAAGACTCCCCCTTCGTGCCGTGTTTTGGGATCCGGGGAGGGGGGGGGTCTTACAAATGGTATCAGTTTGCCACGATCCTCAACTACGAAGTCATTCAACAATGGTGCCACCCCCGTTTGGTTAGTCAATTTGGGGACAAACTGACTTAGCGGAAGCAGTGGTGTGCCCATATGTAATTCACATTAAGTTTGTCCAACTTAGACCTTAAGTTTAGCCAACCTGACCACAAATTTGTCGTGTACGTGTAGATTCCACTGCATGTTGAGCCGATGGGGGGCACTCCTACCCCTCCCATACCCACTCAGTTCGAATAGTCTGAGTTGGGGCAGACGCTCACCGCCATTCTTGATGCTTTTAAGGCACAGCAGGCTCCGGTGCAACAATAGGCCCCGAGCTCCAACTGGCTGAGCACCTTCCGGGCTCTCTCCCCTCCCGTCTACCTTGGGACGGAGTCAGCCGTACGTACAGAGGAATGGCTAGACACGATACAGGAGTTGTTGGCCGGTATCCGTTGCCCAGCCAACATGGCAGTGACATTGGCAGTGTCCGTCTTGGACTTACATGCGAAGAGGTGGTGGAAGTCCCTCATGGGCTCTACCTTCCAAGGCCGGATCTACACAGAGATAAGTTGGAGTGAATTCTCGGGTGTTTTCTTGGAGCACTTTATCCCTACATCGTCCCGAGATGAGCTTGAGCAGAGGTTCCTTCTACTAAAGCAGGGATCAAAGTCGGTCACAGAATACCAGCGGGAATTCCAGCATCTCGCAAGGTTTGCAGACTCTTATGAGTTGGATGACAGAGGTTATGCCAAGCGCTTCTATAAAGGGCTGCGAGATCCCCTAAGGCAGTCCCTTTTGTTTATAGCGGATGGTAGCTTGGCGGAGATCATTGATATGGCGAAAAGATTGGAGGCGGACCACATGGGATGTAGTAAGAGGCCTGCGGAGGACGTGATGGAAGCCGGCCCATGGAATAGAAGGAGGCGAGACTTCAGAGGAGGAAGAGGTTATCAAAGAGGTGGCGGGCGTGTCCACCGAAACTATAGGGTGGAGCATCCAGTTCTGCAGCCGCCTGCGTTGCCTCCACCCCCACAGCCTCAGCGATTTCAACAACCTGAAGGGCGTCGTGGTCTGGTGTGCTTCGAGTGTAACCAGCCGGGCCACATCCGACGTTTTTGCCCGCAGCTATATGGGAACGTCCCTCCTGCTCTCCCTCCTGCTCTCCCTCCTGCTCTCCCTCCTGCTCTCCCTCCACCAGCTCCACGAGGACGAGGATATATGCGTGGTCGAGGACGAGGACTGCCAAGAGGAAACCCCGGACCGGTCCGGGATCAGGTGTACGTGCTTGACATGGCGCAGGAACGGAACCCACAAGATGTGATTGCAGGTATGATTTAATTAGTTTACATATTTGCATGGTTTAACATGAATTGAATAGAACTTATTAGACACTAGCAATAAGTTTTGGTCGTTGGCACTTAGGCACCGTGATTATTGGCGGGAAGACGGCCTATGCGCTGTTTGATACCGGTGCCTCACACTCTTTTGTGTCCGAGGATTTCATAAAAGACGTGGGGGATGTTCAGTACTTCACGGGAATAGCCCGACGTGTACGCCTTCCGGACGGCTCAGAGATGATCGCGACCGCCAAGTGCGAGTTGGAGTTATTTATTGATGGGAAGGCCTTTGATACACCGGCCACGGTTCTGAGAATGCCGGAGTTTGACATCATTTTGGGCATGGCATGGCTCGATTGGCACTTCGCAAGGATCGACTGCGCGGAGAAGCGTATCTATTTGAGACATGGAGACTCTGACGTCATCTTCCAAGGTATTGGCTTCGCTCCTCGCATGATGTTATCTTCCATCCAGGTTGTAAAAGCTCATACGAAGGGGGACGAGGTCTTCATGATCTGGTTCGAGTTGAAGGAGGAAGCGTTGGAATTAAAGGATGTACGGGTTGTGCGGGATTTTCCCGAGGTATTTCCTGAGAAGCTACCAGGATTACCACCGCATAGAGAGGTCGATTTCCAGATTAATTTAGTACCAGGTGCCAAGCCTGTATCTAAGACTCCGTACAGAATGGCCCCGAAAGAACTCGCGGAGTTTAGAGTTCAACTACAAGAACTAGTAGATTCAGGGTTCGTTCGCCCCAGTTCATCACCATGGGGTGCCCCCGTGTTGTTCGTAAAGAAGAAGGATGGAACCCTGCGATTGTGCATAGATTATCGGGAACTCAATCGATTAACGGTGCAGAACACTTATCCGCTACCTCGGATCGACGAGTTGTTCGATCAATTAGTGGGAGCACATTGGTTCTCTAAACTAGACTTGCGCTCCGGATACTATCAGTTGAGGATACATGAGGGGGATATTCAGAAAACAGCCTTCAGTTCGAGATATGGTTTGTATGAGTTCACAGTAATGCCATTTGGGCTCACGAATGCACCTTCGGCATTCATGAGCCTGATGAACAAGGTGTTTGAACCATACTTGGACATCTTCGTCATCGTTTTCATCGACGACATCTTAGTCTACTCAAAGACGGAGGAGGAGCATGTCGAGCACCTGACCCTAGTTTTGAAGAAATTGAAGGAGCACGCCTTGTATGCCAAGTTTAGCAAGTGTGAATTCTGGCTTAAGGAGGTTGCCTTCTTGGGGCATGTGATCAGTGGAGCAGGATTAGCTGTGGATCCAGCTAAGGTGCGGGCCGTGAAGGAGTGGTCGCCCTTGAAGTCGGCGGCCGATGTACGAAGCTTTCTTGGACTTGCTGGCTACTACCGCAAGTTCGTGAAAGGATTTTCCAAGATTGCCCTTCCTCTTACCTCCTTGACGAAGAAGGGTGTGCCATTTGAGTGGACACCTCAATGTGAGGCGGCGTTTCAAGAATTGAAAGATAGGCTTACCTCCGCCCCCATCCTTGCACTACCGTCTGGGAAGGAAGGATTCCAAGTTTACACGGACGCATCATACCAAGGGATGGGAGCGGTGCTGATGCAGCACGGGCATGTGATCGCTTATGCTTCAAGGCAGTTAAAGAAACATGAAATCAATTACCCGGTTCATGATTTGGAGTTGGGAGCCGTGGTGTTCGCTTTGAAGGTCTGGAGACATTATTTATATGGCGTGCACTGCGAGATCTTTTCCGATCACAAAAACTTGAAGTATGTTCACACTCAGAAGGAGTTGAACCTGAGACAACGGCGGTGGTTGGAATTTCTATGCGACTATGACTTCACCATAAACTACCACCCCGGGAAAGCGAACTCGGTAGCCGATGCCTTGAGTAGAAAAGTGCCAGGCTCTAGCCCAGAGTCTCGGCTGATGAGTATGGAGTTGGCTCGGATGATCGAGGAGATGGAAATTACTCTAGTATTCAAAGATCCTTCGGCAGAGTATGCGGAGTATTTGGCCAACATGAGCATAGTTTGTGATATCCGAGACCGGATTCGGGTGGAGCAAGGAATGGATGCGGCCTTAGCCCCGGCAATCAAGGCAATTGAAGATGGGACCACCGATGAGTACACACTCAAAGACGGCCTCATTTATTTTCGTGGCCGACTCTATATTCCCAAGGGCGGCAAAATTCGGGAGGATATATTGAGAGAGGCGCATTCCTCTCAATATTCAGTGCATCCGGGTATTGCTAAGATGTATGCCGGACTGCGGAAGACCATGTGTTGGCCGGGAATGAAGAAGGATGTTCGCTACTATGTTACACATTGCGAAGTTTGCCAAGAGTGAAGGCTGAATGCAGGAGTCCCGGTGGTTTGTTTCAGTCGCTGCCCATCCTCGAATGGAAGTTCGAGGATATCTCCATGGACTTTGTTCATGGGTTACCTCGTTCCCGCTCCGGGAATGATTCGGTGTGGGTTATTGTGGATCGACTAACAAAGGTGGCCCGGTTCATTCCAATGAAGAAGGAAGCACACGTGGATGTTTTGGTACGCCTTTTTGTGGAGCAATTTGTACGGTATCATGGCGTGCCCAAGAAAATTGTTTCGGATAGGGATGGTCGGTTTACATCCAATGAGTGGAAGGCGGTACAGGCGTATTTGGGCTCACGCCTAACCTTTAGTACCGCATTTCATCCACAGACTGACGGGCAGTCTGAAAGGACCATCAGGACACTGGAAGATTTATTGAGGTTATGCGTGCTGGACAGAGGAGAGCCATGGGAAAGGCTCTTTCCCCTGGTGGAATTCTCCTATAATAATAGCCATCAGGCGAGCATCGGCATGGCGCCCCATGAAGCCCTTTACGGAAGAAGGTGCAGGACTCCCTTGTCTTGGGTGCAAGATGAAGATCCGAAGGCATTGGGAAACGAATACATAGATGATACTGATGCGGCGGTCAGATTGATACGAGATCGCATGTTGGAGGCTCAAAGTCGACAGGCGAAATATTACAATAAAAAGCACCGGATGGTGGAGTTCCAGGTGGGCGAAAAAGTGTTCCTTAAGATTCGGCCGATGCATGGAGTGTCACGGGTGCGGGGAGTGAAAAAGCTCAGCCCAAGGTATGTTGGGCCTTATACTATATTGGAAAGAATTGGCCCGTTGGCCTATCGGTTGGAGTTACCACCGGAACTAGAAAATCTTCACGACGTGTTCCATGTATCGTCGCTTCGAAAAGCACTATTGCGGCCCGACCAATTTATTCCCACTACTGACGGTGCAGTGGCGTCGGATAGATCTGTGCGACTAGAGCCGGTGCGGATTGTTGACAGCGAGACAAGAACATTACGCCGCAAAAGTGTCCCCTTAGTGAAGGTGCAATGGTTGAATCATGGGAAGGAGGAGTACACCTGGGAGCCAATGGATTTGATGCAGCAACGCTACCCGGAGTTGTTTGCCCAAGGTAGTCTTATTTAAAAACGTATGATAAATTTCCTGTTAAGCTTTTTCCACACAGCCTAAGCCTGATTTCGGGGACGAAATCTTTTATTTTGTTTATAGGATTTGTAACGTCCCGAATCGCTCTAGGCCCCTAGTGTGTGTGTTTTGATTCAGGAGGGTTGACTCAAGTCCTGAGAAGTGCAGGGAATTGGGCTGCACTTGTGGAGAAGTGGAGAAATCAGTGCAGAGTGACACGGGAGATGACACGGGTAGTGACACGGCCGTGTCCCTACCCGTGTGCGTCGAGTTGAGCTCGACGAGCCGTGTCGAGATCGTCGAGAATCGTCGAGAATCGTCGAGCGGGGAACACGGGTAGTGACACGGGCGTGTCCCTACCCGTGTGCGTCGAGTTGAGCTCGACGAGCCGTGTCGAGATCGTCGAGAATCGTCGAGATGCGTCGAGCGGGGAACACGGGTAGTGACACGGGCGTGTCCCTACCCGTGTGCGTCGAGTTGAGCTCGACGAGAAGTGTCGAGATGCAACCCGAGAAGTACACGGCCAATGACACGGCCAGGCACACGGCCGTGTCATGTGAACACGGGTCGGGACACGGGCGTGTCCCTACCCGTGTCAAACATTGAACCGACATGGAAACCGCCACGGCCGTTTCGCGGAAGCTGGACACGGTACGGACACGGCCGTGTCCCTACCCGTGTCATATTTTGCTTATAAGGGGCAGAGGAAACCCTAGCCGTTTTCACTCTCATTTCACCCCCTTTCTCCTGTGAGAACTCCTGGTGAGAGGAAAACCGCTGGAGCAAGTTCTACCGGAGGAGATTCGCCATCGCCGTGAAAGAGAAGATGCCGCCAAGGAGAACTACGAGATCCATGGCTAGAAATGGTGGTACCGCTGGAGCCAATGTGAGTTTCCTACCCTCTCCCTTGGTGCTAGATCTTAGATATTTAGGAGAGACATCGGTTCAAGAGAGCTTGATGGAGAGGAGAAGATTTCTAGGTTTGGCCATGCTAGGATTTGAATCCTAGATTTTAGATCTCTTCAACCCTTCCCCTTTTATTCAATATGACGATGGGTGGATGGTCTCGTGAGGAGTTTATGGCCTTTGAGGTTGAATAAGGGAGGAGAATATTTCTGGAAAATTTAGGAACGATCGCCTTGAGGAGGAAGACGAACCGATGTCGTTCATTTTCCTTTAAGATGCGCGCAGAATCTGTATTCTGCGCGCAGCGATCCTATAGGCTCTTTTTATGTAGGATATGGGCAGATCTGGGCTTTCGGCTAAACACAAAAGTTGTAGCCCTTGGAAATACCTTTCCAACGAGTGGCTGAACGACTTCAGGTGATGTCTGTGGCCCCGGGAAACCTAATCGAGTTTGCTGTCCGGCAATTCCTGTACACAGAAATTGTGTTCTGTGCGCAGCGAACTTTGAAGCCGATTTTGAGTAAGTTATTGTCAGATCTGGGTTGTGACCTGAATATGAAAGTTGTAGATCATGAAAAGATCTTTCCAACGAGAGGTTACATGCCTCCACCGGATTCCTGTAACTTCTGGAAACTCCGGTTGAAGTTGCTGTCCAGACTATTCCTGCACTTAAAAATCTGGGTTTTATAACATTTGGATTTGGATTCGGAGAAACTAATATCACAGGTAACCCTGAGGCTGGGATAAACTTTTATGAATAATTAATTCAGTTGCATAAATGATGAAGATTATTAATCGGACTCCATGTGATCGAATTGTAAGATAGTATACTTGAATTATTTGACTTGTTAAAAGTTAGTAGATTTGTATACATGTGCATCTTGATATATTGTGTTGAAATCACCTGATATGACATATAGAAAGATAACTCATGGCCATGTGAATGTTGAATAGTGGATTGAATTTGATAGTCCAATACTTAGAGTGTCGTCTTCCTAGGGGTAGTATTGTGTAAGTTTGTAAGTGCGGTGTTGACCGCCACTTGTTATGGTTGTGTTGAGATAAGGTATAGATGGATGGTTGGGCTGTGCCCTCGTGTTTGCTGCCGAGGCCCCTTCCATGTTATGTTGACGTGGTATTTGCATGTGGTGTGAGTCGACACGCGGTGTCGTAATCCCGGGTTAAGGATAGTGTGGCAGGTCTACGGGCTCGCCAGTCGTCACACCGACGGGAGTTGGCAGTTAGACTGGTCGGTTTGGGCTGTGTACTCGGTGTTCACGTCCCGAGGCCCCTCCGACCATGTGAACGGTTGGGCTGTGTTCTCGTGCTTTCTTCCGAGGCCCCTTCCGGGTCACGCAAGGCCAGTTCGGGCTGTGTTCTTGGTGCACATCTACCCAAGACCCCGCTGGGTCATAGTACGCATGGGCTCCGCTGTTGTGTTCTTAGCGTTGAGGCGTACGGAGGCCTAGGTGAAGTAGTGTGATACCTGCCTAGTAGTAGAAGTGCCCGTTCTACTGTCACCGCCTGGCCACGGCGGCTGATGCCTGAGAGGTTAGCTACCTGCTCGAAAAGTGGGAACTATAGTCTGTGTCGACATAGCAATTGCATGGGTGTGCATGGGTGAGTCATTGCATAGCATTCATAGCATTTCATATCATTGCACCACAAGATCCTCATCGTATAAGTTTGTATGGGCACTCTTATACGATGAGTTACTTTTATGTAACCCGATCCTTAACTTATAAGTTTGTATGGGCATTCTTATAAGTTAAGTTACTTTCCTGCTGTTACTTATACTTGCTAGTTTAGTGTAGCTCTTACTTAAATGCTGATTATGATGTTGTTACTCTTACATTACCTTGCCACCTGCTTGTACTTCCTTTACTTGCATACTTATTATATACTATACTCTTGTTCCTTTTCTCCGCCCGGTGCCGAGGAGTCGCCGGGGGAGCGGATGTGAAACCACTTAGTCGTTTCGACTAACGGTTGCTACGTCTTCCTTTTTAGGAGGTCACGCCGCAGGTAGAGCAGCCGCAGACTACGCAGCAGGACAGCCAGGCCAGGACGACAGGGCCTGATGTGACGGTGCCGTCGATACCGTCTGTTACAGATGTTAGTGTTTTGATTACTCTGATGTAGCCCGTTTGGGCAATGTTTAGCTGTACTCTGATATATTGTAGAAGCATGTTTTAGCTTCTCTTTATTGATGTATTTGGACTTTATAACTTAGTGTGGATTTGACTTCTGTTTATTTATTTGGTTGGGTTGGCATGATATATTGATATTGTTGTAGCCGGCGGAATAGGCGTCTTGTGGTACAGGTTAGCCCGTGTGCTAATGCTACCGCAAGGCGGCTGTTCCGGGCATAAGACTCCCCCTTCGTGCCGTGTTTTGGGATCCGGGGAGGGGGGGGGGGGGTCTTACAATCGAAATGTAATCGGATAGAAATCACCGCACTTGCGTTGCCTCCGTGGATCCGGAGTCGGCTTGCGATTCGGAGCTCCGAAGCTCCTCCAATGGCGGATCTAGCTCCTCTTCCTCTTGCCTTAGCTCTTCTTTCTCCAAGGGTTTGGAGAGATAAAAAGGTAAGAAAAATGGATTTTTCTAAGTCAACTCCCGGGTATATCCTCTCAGGAACCAACCCCAGCCGTCGGATCTCAACCTAGGAAAACGAGCGGCTTTGATTCGGGGCTGAAATGCCCAATCTGGACCGAACACGGCCTGGCACACGCCCGTGTCTAGGGCCGTGTGCCGCATTCGCCGTCAAAATCGAATCTCCTGGACACGCACACGGGTATCAAACACGCCCGTGTTCGAGCTGACACGCCCGTGTTCCAGCTGACACGGCCGTGTAGCCGGCCGTGTACCCCATGATTTTCCCCCAATTTCCAACCCGAGCACTGCACGGGTTCTAGGACACGCCCGTGTCCTTGCCCGTGTCATATTGACACGCCTGGGCCCCCAGGCCGTGTACACGGGAAATTTCGTCGAGTGGAGATCGACGACTCGATGACACGGCCTTGGACACGCCCGTGTCCTAGGCCGTGTGCCTTGTCTCGACGATCGTCGAGTGAATCTCGACGACTCCCCGGGACGACCGTCGACACGGGTCGACACGCCCTGCGACACGCCCGTGTCGCAGGCCGTGTGCCCATTCTCGACGAATCGTCGAGTATATCTCGACGATTTCACGGCTAAGTGTCGACACGGGTCGACATGCCCTGCGACACGCCCGTGTCGCAGGCCGTATGCCCAATTCTCGACGAATCGTCGAATATAACTCGACGACTTCGCGGCTAAGTGTCGACACACGCTTGGGACACGCCCGTGTCCCAGGCCGTGTGCCTTCTGCCAGAACCCAAACTGGCCCAAAACGTCCCCCTTTGCTCCTTTGAGTTTCGGGGCGTTACAGAAGAAGTCCAACATGGTATGCTTGTTTGTGGAGTTCAAGAAGCTTGTGGAAGGCCAGCTTGGCCGGAGGATCAAGGTGTTGAGGACAAGTATTGGTGGTGGGTTTGGCTCAACCGAGTTCTCACGCTTTTGCAGGAAGCAAGGGATCCGGATGGAGCTTTCTTGTGGACATACTTCACAACAAGGTAGTTTTGCAGCTCGGATGATCCGTTGGTTAACGGAGACCTGCAAGTGTTGGCTTCAGAGTAAAGGCGTTCCGAAGGCTCTTTGGGCGGAGGGAATAGCCTGTGCTGCTCATGTCATCAACCGGATGCCTCTTAGTCCGATCATAATGAAGACTCCTTATGAGCTGATGTTCGGAGTGAAGCCCTCAGTGAAGCACCTTCGGGTGTTTGGATCTACCTGCTATATACACTCTCCGGGTGCTCTCAAGATAAAGCTAGTCTTTGTTGGGTATGATGAGCAGAGAAGAAGATGGAGGTGTATGGATCCTGCGACGAAGAAACTCATAGTGTCGAGAGACATTGTTTTTGATGAGTTGACGCCGTATTGGGGTAGCTCTTATGTGGAGCTAGAGATAAGCAGGTCAGATGGTGGGCTGAAGGAGGCTGCTGCTAAGGAAGTGGAGTTGCCTGAGTCACCAGGTGCTCCAGGTTGTTCTAGCTCCGGGGCAAAGGCGTCAGAGTCGGGAAGAAGGGGGAGCGATGCTCCAGGTTCTTCTGGCTTGAAGGCGGAGGCTTCCGGTTCAGGAAGCAAGGGGAGCGATGTTCCAGGCTGTTCTTGTTCAAGAGGGGAGTCTTCTGGTTCAGGTAGTAGGGGGAGCGTTGCTCCAGGTGCTCTTGGTTCCAGTAAGGAGGCGTCTTGTTCAGGGAGCAAAGGGAGCATTGTTCCGGGTTTGCCCGGGAACGGAGCTGGTTCAATAGCAGCGGAGGTGGTTAGCCATGATCAGGTTCTTCGGAGATCGAAGAGGATCAGTAAGCCACTAGCTCGATATTGTGAAGGGAACACGGCAGACTTGGTCCCGTGTTTCCTTGTTAGCCCTCAGGTCGAGCAAGGTTCTTCTGGCTGTGATGACCCAACTAGAATCAAGGAGGTGGTTGACACCAAGTCTGAAGAGGTGACTTCTCTCAGAGGCAACGAGGCTTGGACTTCAGTGTCCAAGGAAGTTGGTGATACTCCTGTGATGCAAGAGTGGAGGTTGAAGCTGAAGAAGGCAGAGGGAAGCATGACTCCTTTTTGGAGATGCTGGAGGGCTCCCTCATGGTCCATGATATGCGGGGCGAGGACTATGTCTTGGACATCTCTTCGTAGATGCTATCGGAGGGACCAGGTGCAAGGTTACGGGAGCTGCTGGAGTTATTCACCACTTCTCACTTTAAGGGGGAGTGTTGAATTCTGTGAAGTGAAAGTGGGTGAATGGATGGCTTGGGAAACCTATCCGCGTGGACTATGCGGACTGGGTTGGCGGACTGCTAGGTCGGCAGGGATGTTGCAGGCGGTTTGCTCTGTGGCGGCCTGGGCGGTCTGTTCGCGCGTACTACGCAGACAGCAGCGGCGGTCTGACAGGCCAGTGTATGCTTAGCAGGCGGTTGACTCCCAGGAAGTAACCGGGCGGATAGAAATGCTATCCGCGGAGTCCGACATGAAGCGGACTGAAGAACTGGAGCTCGGCATACCGGTTTGGCAGTTGCCTTGGTCTTGCTCTAGTGAAGCGGCAGCGGGAAGCCGCGGAGACCGCCGGTCAGCGCGGACAGAAACTGGAGGTCACCCGGTATGGCGGGCTAGATCCAGTGTCCACCAGTAAGTGCGGACTGGCCCTTGTGGCCAGCGGATTGGACTTGGTGTGATCTGAACCAAGTCCAGGATGGCTCAGTCCGGGGAGATCGCACAGTGGAGCGCGGGCTGGTTTCTCAGTCCGCCAAGCGTAGTAGAAGTGCAGTTGCCTTGTTTGCTAGCTTGGGGAAATGCGGACTGGAGAATTGCTTGTGCAGGAGCGTGCGGACTGGAGCCAGAGTCCGCTGAGTCCGGTTTAGCCTTGTGACGAGGTTATGGACTCAGGAGTTACGAACTGGAGTCTGCTGTTAGCGGACTGGATTGGCGTGTACGCTAAGTCCGGAGGTGCCTTGGCAATGAGGCAATGGACTTGGGATATGCGGGTGGAAGCCGGGTGTCCGCTGAGTCCGGCAGGTGCCTTGATGGCGAGTCTGCGGGCTCGGGTTTTGCGGGCTGATGCCTTGTCCGCAGAATGGCTGACACGGCTGTTGTGGAGTCCGGCTGTGGTGGTCCTGGCTTGGTCTCTAGCGGCAAGGCGGGCTGGATATTGGAGTCCGGCCTTGAAGAAGCTGGGGCGGACTGGCTATCTGCATAGGAGCGGCGAACTGGAATGTGTGTCCGCGGGCTGGCGGACACACTTGTTCTAGGTGCGGGTTATGGCGGTGATCCTATCGGCTAGGGAGGTGACCATACTCATCGTCGTGCCTATAAATAGGACCCATGTCACATCAGGAAAAGAGGAAGAACCTAGACCGAAGTAAGTGAACAGTAATTGAGCTCGCGTAAGTTGCTGCGGTCTGGACTTTGGTGTCCGCACGGATTGAGAGTTGACCCGGTTGTGCTGTGCAGGTTGTGCGGATAGCGCTGGAAAGCCAGGACTTGGCTCTGATTGCGGTCAGGGACAGTGCGGACTCTGCGGTTAAGCAACAGACGGTAAACTGCAGGTCGCGGATAGCGACCAGGCGGTCTTCTCTTTGTCAACTTGGTTCGGGCTTCAGGAAGTCGCCTGCTTCAGGCGGACTGTTCCTTTCGGTGACGCAGCTTGTGCGGTCTGGCGGCGTGCAGATCGGCGGTGAAGAGCTAAGCATTGGAATAAAGGGTGAGTCCGCGCGGCTTGGGTTGCGGTCTGGAGAGCTGGCGGACTGAGCGGACTCCACAGCAGTTGGTCTGCGGCTTGTTGATTGAGTCCGCGCGGCTTGTTTTTTGTTCTTGTCTTTGTAACTATCTCTGCTCTCCCGGTGTTGGGTTTTGGTGAAGCATGTCTCGCCATGTATGTCTCGCCTTGTAAAGAAGTTTGCTCTTGATCAATAAAGAAGCTTGTGCTGCATGTGTTGCTGGTTGTTACTGCTTTGTTGAGATAACCCCTGCTAACTCCACGATCCGGGAAAACTTTCAACATTATAAGTGGGCGTATTCTCCTTCGGTTTGTTGAGTTTCAACAGGGTATCCAAGGGGGCGTTTGCGGTTTGTTGAATTTTAACAGATATACTCATTGAGGAAATGCGGGTTGTGACAATGGGTGCAGGATGAAGATCCAAAACTTTTGGGGATAAAGTACATTGATGACACCGATGCGTTGCTAGGTTGATACGAGACCACTTGCTTGAGGATCAAAGTCAGTAGGCAAAATACCAAAATAAGAAACATCGAATGGTGGAATTTCAAGTGTTTGACAAGGTATTCTTAAAGATCAGGCCAATGCATGGTGTGTCGCGAGTGCGTGGTATGAAGAAACTCAGCCCGAGGTATGTGGGGCCTTATGCTATATTGGAAAGAATTGGCCCTCTGGCCTATCGGCTGGAGCTACCACCAGAACTGGAAAATTTACACGACGTCTTCTATGTGTCATCGCTCCGGATGGCACTACTTCGGCCAGACCAATATGTCCCCACCCCAGATGGAGCAGTATGAACTGATAGATCTGTTCGACTAGAGCTAGTGCGGATAGTGGACACCGAGACATGGAGCTTGCAGCAAAAAAGTGTACCATTGGTAAAGGTCCAATGGTCTAATCACGAGGAATAATAATACACTTGGGAGCCGGTGGACATGATGCAAAAGCGCTACTCGGAGTTATTTTTCTAAGGTAAAATTTCAAGCATATTAAATGTTCATGCTTTATCTCCCCATACCCTTAGCCAGATTTCCGGGACAAAATATTTTATTTTGTTTATAGGATTTGTAACATCCCGATTCGCGCTAGGCTCCTTATCCGCACATTCAAGTCAGGAGAGCTGACTTGGGCTCAGGGTGCACTGGTAGAAAGGCTTGCACCTGAGCTAGGGGGAAGTGCCAGCTCGATATTAAGTGTCTAGATACTAGAGCGCGACGGCAGCAAGATACCGCGTGGCGGTAGCGGCCGAGGCATTGAGAGCGTTGAGTGGGCATGTAGGCATTGAGAGCATTGAGTGGACAAAAAGAATTAAGTGTTATCGCGCAACGATAGCAAGGTACCGCGCGGCGGTAGAAGACGATCCATTGAGAGCATTGAGTGGACAAAGTGCATTGAGTGCTATCATATAACACCTCCCCTGTAATGACCGTACAATATGGGTCCGACCGGGGCCCCACAACATACAGATGCCACAACTTAAGTATTATAAGATGATATAAACTACCCAACTCAAAACTCAAACTAACGCAGCGGAAGCAAAAGAAAAAGATTAGAAGTTATCCACTAACATATGAGAATCAACACGGCCTTATGGCCTTACAATAATTGAGAGTCAAAAACTCAAACAATAACATCAAGTGTCAACATGCATAAGCACTCCTAGGCTATCTCGGCGTACGAGCCGGAAACATAGTACATTAAGCATCACATTCCACAAAACAGAGATATTACTCAACATGTAACAATTTATGAGGCTTAGGCCTTTTTGGCCGACAAGCTTGCTCCCACTTGCGATCCTTTCCCTGTAAAAATTGGTTGTAACGTGGGTCAGCAAAGGATGACCTCAACTGTGTAACCAACATATCTCCTCCCAGCTATCCCTAGCGGACCCCGGGGCACTCCATCACCCAGCAGGTCAGCACTTCGTATGCAAAAATACAAGTACATTTAAAGTAGTAAAACAGGTTTGAATCTCTCATATAACAAACACGTTTCTATGTTGAACATATAATAAAAAGGGGCCTACAAATGCAGCATGTATGCAAACCCGGGCTTCACCCAAGGCAACCTAAAGCGTATGCTTCTAACACAACAACAATCAGGTACATCCAATTTCCCCATCGGCATTCAAGCCGCAATCACAAGGGTACTTCAAATTTCCCCATCGGCGTTCAAGCCGCAATCACAAGGGTACTTCCAATTTTCCCCAGATAGCATACAAGCCGCCACACAAAACTCTTGCCTTGGCCCCACCCGCTCGTGGGTCTCGAAACCCCTGGCTTGCTTGCAAGCTCTGACTTCTCACGTTAGGATTCCGCCACACAAACAAACCGATACTAAGAACCCTTGCTAGACCCCACTCATTCGCTATGACTAAGGCCTGACTCAATATCGGGACCAAGTCCACCGAAGGAGACCCCGCGGGACCCAGCTGGTATCATCTGGGCTTGTCCAAAGCTTGGCGTCCTCGTCAGTTTCACAGAAGGGGGCTTGTCTCGCCAGGACACTCTCCCCACATGACTTGCACGTCACGAGCTAGCCAACCAACCACAGAGACATACTACGGCTTAGCACATCACAATCCCAAGCCTTTCCCACCCTAATCCACCATTCGTACCATACCATCCCCGTGCCCCCACATGTACTCTAATTTCCACCCGATCCGGTTCTGGTTACACGTACTCACAAGAGAGAGGGGGAAAAAACATCACAAACTGTGTCTTGTCTCTAACGGATTTCTACAAAATCCTTGATACTCGCTATACAACATCACCGAGTCGGACTAACTGTCGCCACTACGACTTCACTCGCAATGCCTAATCCTCTAATAGAGCAGATTTCAAGTGTAATTTCATGCCAGGGACAGACAAAATCGACCCGGTGGCTCTCTTTAACCATGACAACCCAAATCCCTCTCATTTGAGAGAGCCGGTACCTAGAATGCTTGAAAGAAAGCAAGAAAAGAGTTGATGCCATGTACGCATCCTAAAACTGAGAGGATAAGTGTCATTACCTTATGATTCCTCTTCCTAGCCATGAAACCCTTGTCTTGTACGGATGAAAATGAGCGCCTCCATGTCCTCTCCACAGATTTGGCCTCAAAATGACGATCGGAGTTTCGAAGCTCCGTCAATGGTGGGTAAAGTGAGTCTACTATCCCTCCTCCAACTGTAACCTCAAACCATAACCTTCACTCCAAAAAGGAAGAAGATGAAGGAAAAGACTCTCAGCCCTACTTATGGCAGTTGGTCGAAGCTTCCTGAGCCCTAGGATCAACTTCTAAGAGCAATCAGACGACTAACAAGCCAAATGACAGAACTGCTTCCGTCCGCTATCGTTGGACGATAACTACCTACCTCCAGGCGGTAGCTGTTAGATCCCTAGTTTGGATTTGGGCTAGGTTCACTAATGAGGTTGGGTTTTGACCCACATTGTATAGCCAGGGTCAAGTGTATGAGTCCTAGAGTTTAGGCTAAGTCATTAGGTTCAAGCTTCATGCACCAGCCAGCAGAAGAACTCAGTTGACTCAAGACTTAGAAGAATTCAGAGTTAAAATGATCTGTTCGAAATTCTTCGAACTCAGCTCGACGATCGTCGATTGCAGATTGACGAACTCAGAGTTACTTCTCCGAGTTGAGCTCGACGATATTGGAGCTTAGGTCGACGATCGTTTCTTTCAGACAGATTCTCTGCTCAACGAATTCTAGAGTTCAACTTCAACATATTCTTTCCATATTATTTTCTCTGAACTCTGCTCGACAAAGACAGATTCTTAGCTCGACGATCTTAGAGCACAGAATAGGCTAGTTATTTCCAGAATGCAGTTCACTAAGCTCAGGTCGATGAACAGGATTTATCAGCTCGACGAACATGGAACTCCGATCAATGAATTCTGTTCAGAGCTCGACGAATTCTGTCCCGAGCCAGACTTAGAAGTTTTTCCTTATTCTGTCCTTATTTCTTATGTTATTTAATAGTAATTCTCTGAGTAATTAATGCTTATATTCCCCTTAATACAACTATTATTGGCATCATTAATTATGGTCTTCATCAGGGTTAATTACCAGCTTAATTTATTGGGCTAGTTGGGGAAACTCATTTAAGATAATATTCTCCAGCTGATTTCATTCTCCAGACAGATCAACAATCAATGTTTGGAATTCAAATTTTCAAAGGAGACTTTTTGACAACAGAATATAAAAGAAATTTTCTCTTTTCAGATGACAAGAAACAAGAAGAAGAGAACAGACTAAAAATTCAACACAAGAGAGAGAGAGAGCATATAGAGAAAATAGACAGAACTCTCTCCCTGTGGAGAAAATATTTTGTTTTCCCCTTGGACTTTCTGAAGACTGAAGAAGAACAACAATCAACATCAAGAGTCTTCTTCAACTTCAACTCCAGGAATTTTCAAGGACAAAAACTCTGAATATGTTAGAAGTTCCTGGATTACTTCAAGTCAAGGCTAAAGACCTACACCCTGAGCAAGACTCGAAGTCTTTTCAGAAGGAGATTTGATACCAGCAATCCACTAGTCTTCTCTGTTGTATAGAGAAAGAGAAGACAACATCAACTCTCTCTACCTCATGTAAAAGGGTTTATTAACTCCCTTCAAAAGTTTATTCTTGGTTTTTGGGCACCTGATCAAAAGCCTAAAGGGTTGTGAGATCTCCCTAGAAATAGATCATGTGGTGGAAGTGACCTGATCAAAAACCTGATAGTGGATTCCTACCAGTGTGGTAGAAGAGTGGATGTACCCAGGTTGGGGAACCACTATAAAATTCTTGTGTGTCTGGTTGCCTATTTTCTTTTGTTTTTGCTGTGCTGTGATAGATGGCTTAGTTTGCATTTCCTTTTATACTACTACAATTATCACCTATTTTATTATTCTGATAAATTTTAAAACAGCCAAAAGTTTTAATTACTTTATTCACCCCCCTCTAGAGTAAATCAGGTTCTATCCCCTATCTTTCATTTGGTATCAGAGAGGTGTTCATTTGGTTGTACAAGCTAACACTTGAACCAAAAGATCCTTGTTAGATCTGATTTTATTTTTCCT
This sequence comes from Platanthera guangdongensis, assembly GCA_039583875.1. Lineage (NCBI taxonomy): Eukaryota > Viridiplantae > Streptophyta > Magnoliopsida > Asparagales > Orchidaceae > Platanthera > Platanthera guangdongensis. The sequence goes on along the minus strand of CM077166.1, from coordinate 139,033,490 downwards.
AGTTTTTCTGTTTATTTTATAGCAAGACACAGAACAAAGATATGCAAGCACTAGACATCCAATTTGCAACCTGAATAAGGTTTCTATCTGGAAGGCAAGAATTAGGCTTTATATGAACTCTATTGATGAAGAAATATACAACTCTATTTTGATAGGACCACCAGCTCCAGTGGCTACCACTACTGCAAGATCCAGCACACATGCTGTTCCACCACCTGAGTGGACAGATGCACAGAAGAATGCCAATATAGCAGATGCGAAGGCCATGAACATCCTAGCACAGACTATGTCAGATGACATATTCCAAAAAGTGGCTGAGTGCACATCCGCCAAATCTATCTGGGATTCTCTCAAAGAGATGGTTACTGGATCTACAGATGAGAGAAAGGACAGAAGATCTAACCTCATCTCCTAGTATGAAAACTTCAAGAAAGAAGAATCTGAGTCTGTAAGTGACATGTACAACAGACTAAGCTCAATCATCAATGAGCTGAAGACTCTGGACAAGGACATCACCCTCACAGAGGTTAATGACAAAATTCTCATGTGCTTCCCTAGCTCATAGGATTCTAGAATATGACCAATCAAGGAGGCTAGAAGTCTCAATGAGATTTCCACTGAATCTCTTCTTGGAAAGCTCAAATCATATGAGCAACTCATAAAGATAAGAAAAGCTACAGAACAGAAGGTCTCCAGCAGCAAAGAAAGAAAGGAGCAAAAACAAAAAATAGCTTTCAAAGCTTCAGAAGAATCAGAAGCTCCAACAGCCAGTGAAGAACTTCTGAGTCTCTTAGCCAAGAGATTTTAGAAAATGACAAATAAGTATTTCAGAAGAAAGTCATCTAAGCATTATGACAAGCGAAGGTATGACAAGACACCAACTAAAGAAGTTGTTTGTTTTGGTTACAGTAAGCCATGATACTTTATTTCAGAGTGTCCATAGAACCAAAAAAAGGAGAGAAGAAGAGAAAAGGACTCCAGAAAGCAGCACTATAACAAGCCCTCCTAAAACAAGCATAAAATGAAGGAGAAAGGTTTCATTACTGACACCTGGAGTGACATAGATGATGAATCTTCATCTTCTAGCTCTAGTGAAGATGGAGAAGAGACTAAGGCAAAGGAGATTTGCTTGATGGACATTAATGCATTAAGCAACCCATCTGAAGCTGAGCAGTCAGACAATGAAGAAACATATGAATCTGAGGTAAATCAGGTATTATCTTCCTTTGATTTCGATTCAGAAAATTTTATAAATGAATTTAAATCATTATATATTGATTTAATAAATTCTGAAAAAGAGATTAAACAACTTAGAGAAAAATTGACTGTACAAGGTAACTTCATTTCTGAAAACATTAAATTAAAAGATGAACTAACCCTATCAAATGAACAAATCATCACATTAAAGACTGAATTGACTAAGGCAAGGAAACTTGAAGAATCCCTAAATGGGAGAAGTATAAAGCTGATGGACATCACAAGCATAGTGAAGGCCAGGCTTAATGGCAAGCATCGCAAGAGGCCACCAACAAGCCAAGTCAATTTTTCAGGTTGTTGATTTGAACAAGGTAACTTCGTGTCAGGTTGTTCATACCCAGCATCGCAAGAAGCCACCAGTGGGCGTCAACAACCTGACACGAACCCACTGGTGAGTAGTATGTATGTCTATACAGAAAGGTAAAGAACTACCTCACAAAATCGGGGATCAGCTATCTCAGCTACCCAAGAGGCCACCAACAAACCCATCCAAAAGAACTAGCCGCTGCTGAACTGGCTACAACCTGGACCTGAGGCATTCAAGAAAGGAACACCTCAACAAGAGAATAATCAAAAGGTAAATAGAGCATTAGATTTATGAGTAAATAAAAATGGTTTACCAACCCCAAGCAACAAAATGCTATAAGCAAAAGAAGGGCATGACAGTAAGAAAAGAGCACTGTCTAAAGCACAGCAAAGCACACCAAGTGCGAGCAATAAAAGCAATATGCCCTACAAAAGAGCCTGCAACAGTAACAAGACATATACATATATATGCGAAAAGAGAAGGAAAACATAAATAGGAAAGGGACTAATAGTCCTAACACGTGGGTAAGTGGCAGTGGTCAAAACATGGATCTGAATACATAACCAAAACCAGATCCAAAGAGGTCTAAGGGGTAAAAACAGTGGCAGCACTAGGGTCCCAAATACGCCAACCAAACCGGGGCAAAAGGCGGTGGCCACAGCTCTCCACATAAAACCACCCCTCTAGAGGCCACCAAAACTCCACCACGTGCCACGACCCAAGAGTCGGCATACAAAAATTAGCCGAACGCCCAATACCCCACCCTCGGGAAATAGGAAAAAGTCACATTAACAATCCTAAGGAAACACACAAACCCAAGACAGAAATGTCGAGCCCACTCGACGCGGCTTTAAGTAAGCTCCACTCACTTGACGCGAAAATACGTAGCCGCAAATCCTATACTGGATGACGGCGTTGAGTAAACTCGGCTCACTCGACGCTGTCAGCGCTTTCCACTTAGGGTAAATGTAAGTTTTAGTTAAAACCGCAGCCTAAACTCTCTCAAACGCGCGAAAACAGAGAGTTGGAAATTTAATCCCAACCCTCCCTTCCATCCTAACTACTCGGGGCTACCGCAACTAAACCTAAACTACCACTAACCGCAGCCTCACACTAACTCTGGCTACCCACTGTACGCCAAAACAAGACAAAAGAGAGAAAGATTGATTTAAATGCAGAAAGTAATGAAGCAGCCCATGGCTGGAATGAAGGAAAAAAGGCATACTATTACTCAAATTTCTAGGGAGGAAAAATAAAGAAAACAGAAGTACTGCACCGAAAATGAAAACAGAGTAAGAGTTAGAAATAATTTGGCAAGGGCCAGGGAGCCACTTGACTCTACCTCCCGAAAAAACAACAGCTATCACCACAGCTTGGCACCGGCGGCAAGATCGGCCACCTAGAAGACCAAAACTGAAGCTTTGAGGAAAAGAAAAGAAATCAGAAATTCTCAACTCCTAGAATCAACCCTAAATCAAGAAAAACTTACATGGAAGGGAAGATCTAGACGAGAGCAAGCCAAATTAGCTATCTCACGAGAAAAATGAGCTTCCTCCCGCAAACACCGGCCAAAAAACCACCGCCTCCTCTCAAAACCCTTCCACTGGAAGCTCTCCAGGCTCGGGAACGACGAAATGAGAAGGAAAAATGGTTTACGACAACAAGAGAAGCTCTAGGAGAAAAAGCACGGAACACGCCCCAGACACGCCCGTGACACGGCCGACACGCCCGTGTCATGGGGCGTGTACTCACAACACCTACCCACCTACCCATTCGATAACGTTGATCTCCGCTCGACGAACCACGGGAAACGCCCTGTGACATGCCCGTGTCACAGGCCGTGTACCAACTCAAACACCATTCGACGATCGTCGATCTCAGCTTGACAAAACAGGTGACACGCCCAGCGACACGGGCGTGTCACAGGCCGTGTACCAACTCAAACACCACTCGACGATCGTGGAGCGCCGATCGTCTAACAGAGAGACAAGCCCCGTGTCACGCCCGTGTCCGATACGACACGCCCGTGACATGGCCATGTGAAAGATATGGTACCTAAACACCTAGAGGGGGGGGTGAATAGGTGACCTAAACCTTTTTGAAACTTTGTTGGCAGCAAAACAGTTATCTCACAGATTTCTACAGCTAACAGCAATAACAAAATATAAACTGCCAATCCATAGCACAGCACAGCACAGCAGACACACAAATTTATAGTGGTTCCCCAATCTTTGGGTACATCCACTTTCCCCCTTCGCCTATCTAGCAGTGTACTAGATTCGGCCAAACTTCTCCACTATCTCAGAACCCAACTAGGTTCCTACACCTCAGGCCCAAAGCCTTACACTCAGCCACCAAGGCCTACACTCAGCCACCCAGGCCTACACTCAGCCAATCAAGGCCTACACTCAGAGTTCTTCAACTCCTACACTCAGGCAACCAAGCCCTACCCTCAGCCTTTATAATATAGGCTTACAATTCACTCAGATCCAATGGATCCTACAAGTTAAAATTGAATTACAATAACTAACTCTATAAACTCAGAAAATAAGAGAGGAGTTGAGAGTTTCTTGAAGAGTTCTTGGAAGAACTCAGCTAGATCCAAACTGACTTAGCTTCCTTCAAAGCTTCTTGAGTAGAACTGAATTAGTCTGAATCCTCTGCAGTTGATCCTTGACCTCTGCTTCTTGATATCCAGATGATTCTGAATCCTTCTTCTCAGCCTTAGTTCCAATGACTGATTTCTTGATTGGAGCTCTCTCTCTCCAACTTCTTAGATTTGCAGTTGGACTGCCAGATCTTCTTGTGTTGATACTCTGTGTACCACTTTTCCGATTACTTGAATAATCTGATCTATTACTTCAAATAGCTTCAACAACAACAGTTTCTGTAAACTGTGGGTGCCTATTTATAGACATTCTTCATGGTAACCGGCTGGTCCGGTTCATAACAGACTTCTGACTTCCCTGACAGTTGTTGTAGACCGGCTGGATCGGCAGCTGTCATATCAACCAGTCACTTCTTGAAATTCTCTAACTGTCAGATAGTGTCGAGACTTTCTGTTCTTAAGTGTCGACACTTATAGACCAAGTGTCGACACATGTTGTGTAAGTGTCGACACAAGTCTACAAGGGTGTCGACACAACTCCTTGTATGTCTCGACACAGATTCTTCTTCAAGTGTCGACACTGAAATTAAGTGTAGACACAAGTACTTGATCTTCTGTAACTTGTTGAATTCTTCTAAGTGTCGACACATCTCCTTTGTGTCGACACATCTTCATGTGTTGAAACTGTCAAGTGTCGACACTGCTTCTTGGTGTCGACACAAGTCTTCAATTTTGTTTCTTCAGCTGAGTGTCGACACATTCCCTTAGTGTCGACACTTGTACTTAGAATATTTTGTAAACTTTTCTGTTCTTTGCTAAGTGTCGACACAGCTCCTTGTGTCGTCACTTTCTTCAAGTGTAGAGTCTTCAACTAAGTGTCGACACATTGTGCTGGGTGTCGACACTTTCTTCAAGTGTTGACTCTTCTGGTTGTGTGTCGACACATTGTGCTGAGTGTCGACACATACCTCAAGTGTTGACTCCTTTGAGTGTGTGTCGACACATTGTGCTGAGTGTCGACACATTCTTCATATGTTGACTCTGCTGATTGAGTGTCGACACATTGTGTTGAGTGTCGACACTTGTCCTTAGTCTCTGCAGAATTTTGCTGAGTGTCGACACAACTCCAAGTGTCGACACTTTCTGATGTAGACTCAGCTCTTCTAGGTGTCGACACTTCTGCTAAGTGTCGACACAGCTTTTCTGCATTCTTCTTCACTGAGTGTCGACACAGCTCCAAGTGTCGACACTTTCTGTCTGGTGTCGACTCTTCTTCTCAGGTGTCGACACAATTACTCCAAGTGTGACACTGCTTGTCTGGGTGTCGACACAAGCTTTCTCAAGTGTCGACACTTTCCCTCTGGGTGTCGACACATGGACTTAGAAACTTTAGCTTCAGTCCAGTGAATACCTAACCTGCACAAGTAACTCAAACAAACATCAAATACATTATGATGTATATCATTGAGTTAGGTGAGGCTTCTTCAAATCAGGTACATTTGACCAATGTACCAACAATCTCCCCCTATTTGGAGAAGTCATAACCCTTAGTCAATGATATACACACTCATAATTAAAAATTAGAAAATGATGTAAAGCAGATATATGTCAATAGGGTAAACTTAAACATGTAATAAAGCACACATGTATACTCATTAAACATTGCAGAAGAAATAGACACATGCTTCTGAACAATCATGAGATATATTTATCAAAAATTGTTCTAACATTGTTTTAATACATTTCCATTGTTTTACAAAAATATTTCATATGTAAAAGATTACAACAATGTTTCTTAGTCTAATCTTAGTCTAGTTCTGATCAGGTTCTTTTATAACTATTCCTTTCCCAGCTTGTACTTTGGCCTTTACAGCAGTAGTAGCGCAGCAGGCTCAGTATCAGCAGTCTTCTTTCCTTTGAGATCTTTCTTATCAGCCTTGATCTTTTGCCTCTCAAAGTAATGATAGGGCTTAGGAAAGTACTTGCTAGGCTCCACAGCTGTAGGAGGTAGCTTTCCTAACTTAGCCTTCCTTCTATACTGGACAATGGCTTCCTGCCTAATCTCATGCTTCCTCCATTCTGCTTCTGAGAACCATTTGTTCTTTCATGAGCATTGTCCTTGGCTGCTTTCCAGGCAGTGAGAATGATGTTCCTAGAAGTAGGGCTCCACTGTTCAAAATCTGGTTTTTGCTCAGCTAGTTCCCTAAACTTCTTCTTTGACAGCCGTGTCTCTTCTTCTTTGTCCAAAGCCTCTTGCATAGCTGCTGTTATAGGTTGAACAACCTTTTCCAGAACAACATTAGACTTTCCAGTAGTTGGACTATACATTGTGCTGACTTTTGCATGAACCATGTCAAAATCTGGAGGTGGATAGATCACCTGAGCTACTTCCTGTTGCTCACCTCCAAGATATGCAGCACTTTGAATTCCTGATTCAGCAACATTATCATCATCACATAGGGGAGGATAGCCCAGTGTAGCTCTGATGGAGTTAGATATCCATTTGGCATGGTCAGAGCTAGCTTTGACTAACACCCTCTCCCCCTTTATGACTTCTTGTGCAACATGATCTCTTACATCATCTTTCTGGAACCTGATTTGGCTGTCCAAATACCTGATCCCATCTTTAAAATAAGGTCTAAGCTTTGTAAGTTGTTCAGAAATGACCTTTTGTGAATCCTTGATTGCAGTCTTGATATTAGCAATTTCATCTTGAAAAGCTTTATCAAATTCAGCCTTTGCAGCAGCAGATGTTGAAGATTCAGCTGGCTTATTCTTTAATTCAGTGACTATAGCATTGTGAGATGCAGTCAAATTATCATTCATTCTCAACTGATTCTCCAACAAATAGCCTTGCTTCAGTGCTATATCATCTACTTGAGACTTTATCTTCTCTTGGTGGGTTGCCAGATAGACCACTGCATTACCACCCTTGAAAAAACATTCAGTCATCTCCTTTTTATTAAGGTTTATTTCAAACCTTATTGACTTGATTTCCTGTGCCAGATCAAATTGTAGGGTCTTGTGCCCTTCATCAACATAAGTCTCTATAGCCTTCCTTTGCTCATCCAGCTTTATTTGCAATGCAATCAGTAAAGCACTATAGTCAACAGTTGGGGCTTGTTGAACTATTGGCTGTGGGGCTACAGATTGCAAGGCTTTCTTTTAACTCTGACTTCTTCTTTTGAAGACAAAGAGTTTCTTCTTCTTAGCTTGTTCAGCCTCATCTTCCTCGGACTCTGAAGAACTGGCTATATCAACCCTGTCCTTAGGACTTGATGGTTTGTCAGCTTGCACATCAAGTGCTTTCTCACTTTCTTGCCTGACAGGCTCTTCCACAACTTGCAGTTGCTCCCCCTCAGCAGCAGCACCCTTCTCTTCAGCAGCAGCAACTTTATCCATGTCAAAGTCCTCTTGATCCAAGTTTAGAAATAGGTCTTCCATGGTAAATTCAACTGGTGAATGTGCAGGAGAAGTACTGGGTTCATCAACTACTTTATCAGGAACCGCTTCTAGGATAACTGATGTGTCTTGGAGAACAACATCTGGTTCTTGATTTGCTTGCTGAGTTTGCTGATGGACATCAGACAAATCAGAATCTATTACAGAAAAATCTAAAGTATTGAGGTCAGTAAGTACCTCTTGGATAATGATTGTGGCTTGCTCACTGTCCAGAGTAGAGGGTTCTTCTACTGCTGGAAGCTCCCCCTGGCTTGGATCCTTATACTTGGGGCTAGCTGGAGGCAGCTCCCCCTGGATTTCAGCTGTCTCTTGAGGAGCAGGAGACTTCTCTGCAGCCACTTCCTCTTGACTATCAGGAGTGAAAACAACTTGTTCTTCACTACCTGAACTGCTGGAGGACTCCTGTGTCACAGGAGCTATCTTCCTCTTCTTCTTTGGAGGTGAAGCTTTTTAGTAACTGGCTTCTCTGGGGTAGGTATTTCCTTAGATAGTACTCTTTCCCACCTGGAAAATATCCTTTGATCCATCCTTCTCATGTGATTGATTTTAGTACCAGCAGCATTGCTCATTACTCTGGTATTGTACCAGCCAGGTAGAGACTTAGTATTCTGCCCAGATTGGGCTTCTTCAGACTCTCCTTAATTTTCTCATACACAACCATTGACCAATCTGTTTTTAAGTTGAAGATAATTCTGGTCATGATTTCAAACATGGAGGCAGACACCCTGTCATGCCCTCCAGTCTTGCTGAGTAGAACTTTGCCTACAATTTCAGACAGAAATTTTCCTTGGTTATTCATTCCTTTCCTGGTGAATACAGATCCTATCTCATCTTAGGATCTAGACCACACCAGGTAAGTGCTTCCCTGGTCTTAGATGTAGTCACTTCCTCTTCTGCTTGAATTTTAGGTAGCTGAAATACTTTCTCAGAGTTTTGGGTGAAATCTTGACCTTGGTTCCATGCACTCTTGATTTGATTCTGTAACCTGAGTCATCTAAAGAAGCTCCAGTAAGGAATTCAAGACTCCCTTCTTCCATATTTTGGTTGGTTCTGAACCATAGTACTCCCAATCCAGAATCCGGTGACTAGGGTTACACGATGTTGATTTTTGATCGCTCAATCGTCGAAACGACAGCCACGAAACCGGGAGTTACATAGCTTCACTGACGTGTCTCCTGAGCTGTCGGAGTCCATTATGTGGTTGGTAGAACTAGTTTGTTACTTAGAAAAGAGAAATAAGTTGACACAGTAGTTTGGTCTCGAAACATTCTGAAAGTCGTCCTGTGGTCGACAAACAAAGACAGAATCTATTTATACCTTTCTGG